>MJUU01026362.1:14116-32801 GCA_002080025.1 Modiolus philippinarum
AAATTATGGATTTCCTTTGTTTGGGTTCTAGTGCTGCTGATGAGGAATAAATTTCTGAAATGGCCATACAGCCCATTAAAATTATTGCAGTTGGAGTTAACATATGTGTTATGGTGCCATGTTCATTTACTCCATATCCTTTCGTAAAATATATTTATTTTCAACGTCACGAAGCATGCATGGGTCAGAGAGCCATCCACATGATGCCTGTACAATTTAAAATCCATATGGCCTCGTGCTATAATCGTACATGGCCATTTTTTTTTGTCAAATAAAATTCTTTAGTCTTTATTTTGATATACGGACAGGTGTTTCATATTCATTCTTATGATCCGGAAATTATCGGTTTCTGTTCTGTATCGTTTCTGTTGTTTATCACCATGTCTTTAATCGTATCGAAGTTGATGATCAGGGCATTTTTGTAGTTCGGTGTTATTCCTTTCACTGTACATGCAATTTCGGTTCCATCGTTGTCCAGTGTTGCTAATCTGTAAGCATAGTTTTTAGGTCCACCGGCTACAAATTCCGTGATTCTATTTCCAATTATCTCATCTGTTAGTTCTCCTAAGTAGTCTCCTAATATTAGTTTCCACTCTGTATGTTGGGAAGTTAATACAATGGAATCTGTATCTGCGTAGATTGCGCAGTTGTCCAGGTTCTCCAAATAACTGTAAAGCTTTAGTCTTGCTTGGGCTGTAGGCAGTAATGACGTTGTAGTGTAGGCAGCAATGACCACGTTGTAGTGTAGACAGCAATGACCACGTTGGTCCGTCGAGAGTCTTCGACGAACTCTTCTTTGTTATCGATTTCTTCTTCCAAATATCCTATCACTTACGATATAAACATCGATGAGACTGATTCGGTCACTTGTTATCATATCCACAAAGTCGCTTGGTTCGGAATAGTATTTTATTTGTGGCATATTGGATCTTTGACCGAATTTCCCAGAGAAGCTGTTTAACATCAATTTGGCTAAAGCTCTCAATCCTGATTTTTTTGTGAATTCTGTTGTAGTCTAACAATATCCCTTCTCTGTCGTAGTAATCTCTGATATAGTTCTGTTTGTCTTCTTCTGGCCATACGCTGGCATCCCGCTTCATTTTGAGAAACGTATTGACGTATTCGGTAAATGTCAACCTGTCTTTGTCGTTTGATTGTATTGTTCCGTGTCAAAGCGCCAGACTTCATAGATTCTGTCTATCTGATATCCTTTCTCCAACGCTTTTCTTAGTTCAATGAAGACACAGGTTACTGTCAAAGCCCTTTCCTCGGCTTTGTGTTCACACGGCGTTTGTTGACTGGATTCGGCACAGGCTTTACATAACGTGAACAATAGTTTGTTGTTCATTTTTGCAAGGAGTACAGGGATGTAGAATCCTCTCAGTGGAAGTACTTTGCATTTGATGAGTCCTTCTTATTGCCTTGTATCTTTGAAATTCTCCGTGATGATGATTGCCGGTCTTGTTGATGTAGGGGTACAGTGAAGTAACGTCGTAATAATCAATGTTTTCACCGCCAGAAGCTTCTTTGTACATTATGAATACTTCTGTACGTCCTCATCAAAAGGCATCTCACACCGCTTCACTACGTTCATGATGCTCTACATTCGTTACGCTTGGAAGTAAGGTTATGGATATAAGAACAAGGGCGTCGTTTATCAGCTAATTTGCATAATCGGGGATAATTTAGGGATTTTAACATTAGCTCTATGTAAGGATAGGTGTCCTAGGGTGACACGTTCACAAGTTTTGTGTGGTGTACTATAAAAGTGGCCCTATATTGTCTATGCGTGCAGGTTATTTTCGTGTAACCAAAATTTATTTGGAAGAGGGGATATAAAAGGACTGAAAAAAATCGGTCTAGATCATAAGTGTGGGGGAGGGGGTGCACGGAAAGTGATTTCAGCCCATGGCCTATTTAATTTAGATATTGCAAGTTTCAAAATTAAATCGGTTTTCGGGCCATTACCGCAGTACTGGCTACTGGGTTGGTGAATAAAAAGTTGGATGGCCAACAGTCAGGCATTAAAACTAAATTTTATTTGATATATGAATTATCGTCATATGTATGTCAGGTATGAGCAAAGCTCATTGAAGGCCTCATGGTGATTTCAAGGTGAAGAACAACAATAATAGCGTTGCTCCTTTGCTTGTTTCTTCCATGTATTTGTAGAAACTTTGTCTCATGTGCATGTACTCCATATACTTTCATTGTTAATGTGATAATTGGTGACAATTGCAAATTTGTTTCAGGTGAAGAACCCACCGTTGCACAAACCATTAGGAATTTTATCACGAGACATCCTGATTATGAACACAATTCTGTAGTGTCTGAACTTGTTACATATGATTTACTGAAGTATATACTACACGAAAAGATGGAAGAATCTGATACTGAAACGACAATATATCATAGGCTATAGAAGACTGACATAGATATATACTTGAACATTGCCTAAAAAGTAAAATAATTGGTACATGGAGCACTTACGAACTCTTTAATGAAGTTGGTATTGCTATATGCGAGAGACAGTATTTATGAAGAACTACCTATGGGATACATTTTAAATCTAACAATTTCAAATGCTTAAACAAGAGTGTTTTTGTTTAATAATTCTGGATGTCACACCACTACATGGATCAATGTAGTATACGTATGAATTTGATAGTAGTATATGTTCTCTTCGATGTTGATTTTTTATTTTCTTTTTGAAAAATAAATCTATGAAATTAATCTGAGGAAGACTTATGCTAATGAAACTTAGTTGTATTCACATGTAATATATTCTGTGTTGCATTCTTTTTTGGCTTAATAGCATTTTTTGTAGTTTGATTCATGCTGTTAACTCAGATTAGTCTAAATTTGATCTATAGAAATATAATATTAAGTGCTTTTTGGACACAATTTGCCTTGATTTTCGAATGTAGCTGTAACATACTTTGCCGGGAATAGTTCAGGGGAAAAAATGAATACATTACACTGGAAAGATGCAAAAGCATAGTAACCGAAAGGAACGTTAGCCATTGCCCCGTCGTCAAGTATAGTAACCTGATGTCATGGTGGATAAAAACTGCTTAAATATGACAAAAATACCGAAGTTACTTTGAATTTAGTTTCTGCATATGCGCATTTCGACAAATTATAGTATATAGTATCCGATCAAATCATTATGTTTTACTTGTCATGGATAACACTGATAAAAGGCAAAGTTATAGCAAACCGACTACAACTAAAAAAAAGGCAAGGCTATTTAATTGGTCTTCTTTACGATTCCCTGTGATTCTCGTTTTGCATCATACAAAAGTGAAATCTATATCAATATGGATAACAAAAAACCGAAGTTAACATAGTCCATTTAATTTTGAGAAAATCCATTCTCTGTCTCAAACATGAGCTTTTCAGACATTAATTTTGGCTAAAATTTTAGCGTGTGGAATAATGCAAAACTGCAATGACTGTCTAAGTATGGAAAATTCGGCGTAAGATGATGCTACGGATTGCATGAAGAGTTTCTGCTTAAAATACATTTAATTCGTCTGAAATTGTGTCGATAATCCACTTTCCAAGAATTCCTAAACGTTTAGCTCCTGCAAATTCTTTAAAAAATGTTCAGATTTGAGACTAGAAGTACACTTTCTCAAAACTAAATGGAATATGTTAGTTGTTGTTGTTTTGGTTTCTGCAGATGCACATTTTGACAACTGGAACGCATTGATTCTTCAAATATACGATCACTGCTCTTGTTTTATGGTGATGACTCACCTGCATTGACAATATCCGGGTTAAAGTGCAATTCCTGTTATTCTTTTTACTTAAGATGCTGTGTAGTCTTGGCACTTTCTCAGACAAAATAAGCGACGTTCTTATCTTTTTTGGTTACTGACTTTTCAAATGCCAAATCTTGTAAAATAACATATAAATATATTCATATATAGAGCTTATTTATACACCTGAATGATTATGATTATAATGTCCAATTAATTGAAAAGGACTGGTCTTTACATTCTAGCTGTAATGGAAGATGTTTTTATTATATCAAGAAGCTTGTTTTGGATGTCTTCAGTTATTCATTTTACTTAATATGCAAGACTTTTTCTCTTGCTTACAAATCTATGATCAGGAATTACATGATTGATTGTTGTTTAACGCAAACCTCAGGAATTATTCAGCTATATTATGGCGTGAAACGATATTCTAATATGGCACACTTCTTTCGCTTTGTGAACAAAAATATACTCTAAATCCAATAGAGCATACCCGTATTGTACAACATCAATCATCAATAATGTTTACTTTGCATATTACATCATTTACTAATCATTTTGTTGAAAAATAAACTTTTTAAATAAATGAATCAACTAAATCATGCAAATAACCGCATCAAATAATTACAATAGAAAGTTACAGCAGACTTGAAGACACAAAACTGAAATCAACAATGAAAATCGACCACCCGTTAACTAGCGACTACTTTACCTTATGTTATGAAATCTTATCTTATCTCTATAACACATCATAACATACAGCTAAATAACAAAATTTTCAATTGTTTTCGTTATTTAATTTATATATATATATTTTTGTTTTAAATATAATTAACTTAATGAAACAGTTTTTCAATTTTTTTAAATCAATAAATGGTACCAGATCACACTTGTATATCCGCTCCGTTTTACAACGGTTGTATTTTCAGAGATAATATTATTTCATTAGCTTATTAGCAACTCATATTAAATAAAATGACGAATATGGATTTCCCTATGCCAGTTTATGTTTCAAACATTTTTATTTCTAGTTTCAAACCCAATATTGTCCTCTAAGAGCCGCTCCGAATTTTCAAAACGTTAGTTAAAAAAAAAAACAGATTATGGCAATTTGGCTCTATCGCTCGGTATAAAATATTTACAAATATAAAGTCTGCCCATGTTCTAATTCGCATAGAGCCCGCTTGCAATGATCTGTTCGGATTTGATGAAAATTAACAATAAGAATTTCCCTAAAACTAAGGAGTATATCCCTCGTGCCTAGCTTTGTTCTTGGCTAATTTTGGCTTTTTTCTAGATGTTTTTGTTTACTTGTTCTCTATCAGACTTTAAAAGTGTGGAATTTATGGCCCCAAATGTTTTGATCTGATCTGTATTGAAGAGACATGAGTTGTCTAAATGGCCATATGCAGAATCTAAAGTTACAGTAACTTCGGTATTTTGTTATGTATGTTAATCGTTTAGTCTTATCAGCTACTTGTTCTTCTTAGTGATTATAAAATTCGTAACACAGGTTTTTTTAGTTAATTTCGTACGAAAATTTGAGAACAAATAAGCATATTTCACTGACCTTTGCTGGCTCAACTGAATTATCTTAGAAAGCTTTCAAATTCTACCGGAAAGCATATAAGGCAATTTCACTTAAATTTAAATATTTTGAAATTATTAATAATAATTACTGTAAACGGAGTCTATTTCATTTACAAAAGTCTATTTTGTTTCAGAATGAGCTTTTCCTTGATTTTCACCGTAGATATTGCACTAAAATTTTAGCAAGCATTTAGCAGGAACTACATTTTTGGCCCTTCTTGAAAAGAGTACTTTTGACACATTTATAAACGAATTAAATGCATGCTCAGCACAGTGCAGGACCAGCTAAATGTTTAGCATCATCTTGTGCCCTATTTTCCACACTTTGATATTCATTGCTGTTATTCTGTTCACTAAAATTTTAGTGAAATGTCTAGGGTTTTTCATTGAAATCCAGGAAAAGCTCATTCTGAAACAAAATAGACTTTTTCTAAACAAAATAGACTCCGTTTGTACTCACTTTAAGCTTTTGAAGGTTCTGGTAAAATTAATCCTTAATGTATTTTGCGGTTGGTTTTATGTAATTTATAGTGACAGCTTGCGTAATTTTGACCTTTACACAGTGTGTGGAAGTTTTAAAAATAGGTATTTTTCAAATACAAAATGAAATAATGTCAGATAATAATCAAAGCTCCGATGGAGCTGAAACTCGAAAGCCCTGAATATATACACGTGGCAAAACTTTGTAGTCATCCAAAGAATTGCTGCATAGAAAATAACGAATTGATATGTTTTATTGACCTAAGAGAACTGATTTGATCAAAAGGAACTATTAGAGTGAATAAAAAATATCACAGGCAATTACGTAATCACGTGAAGATGATCGAATGGATGATTTTCGTATGGCTGTGCAGTTCAACTCATTTGCTAAATAGCCAATAGAGGTAATCAAATACATTCGCCGATTTGAAAACTGATTCGATAAACACGAACAGAAGGTACAATTTATTATACCCCGCCACACGTAGTGCCGAGTTATTATGTGATACCCTCAGTCGTATGTCCGTCTGTCCGTGTGTCTGTCCGTCCGTGCGAAATAACATACTGTCTTCAAACTTGGTATGTAAGTTGTTTACCACAAAACTCAGGCCAAGTTCCATTTGAGGTTCAGAGGTTCAAGGGGTTCTGGAGTTATGCCCTTCAAACTTTGAAATTTTGTGAATTCTAGGGTTTCCGACTAATAACTTTTAAACAAAAAAACATACTGTCTTTCAACTTGGTATTTAAGTTGTCTACTACAAAACGCGGGTCAGGTATAATTTTTGGTTCAGAGGTTTCAGGGGTTCTGGAGTTATGCCCCTTCAAACTTTGAAATTTTTTGAATTTTAGGGTTTACGACTGATAACTTTTGAACGAAACAACATACAGCCTATAAATTTGGTATGTGAATTGTTTACTACAAAACTCAGACCAAGTCTGATTTTGGTTTCAGAGCTCGACAGAAACCGATTTTCATTTGATGCTTGTTGGGAAACAATGAAAAATTAGACATTTATCACATCTATGCTAGGTAGAATGGCTGACAGTTTTGTCATGCCATTCAAATTTCCAATGTAAATTAGCAAAGGATTTTGAAGTTGTCTGCTTCAAGGGACACAATTATAATATGAAGCCTATTACGGATTGTATACATGCAACAACTGTTCATACCTTGTTTAACAAATTTTGATTTTGCATTTTTTGATAATAACTGGTAATAAATCTCTATCTCATGAATTGGACAACTTTATCCTCGTGTGACGGAGAAGTTTTGTTTATTCTAGAATCATTTATTTGTTACCATTTGGTCGATACCCCGAGAGTATTCACCAGCCCAGTAGTCAGTACTCGGCGATGTTACTAGAGCCTGTCTTTTATTGGCCATTTCTTCTTCATCAGCTTTTACACTACATTAAGTTAATGGTCTTTCAAATGTATTACTTTGATCTGAGCTTGAGGAAGATATAGGTTGTAGAACAGGTCATGTCCAGAAACTTTACAGTTACATCAGTATAATGTTATTTGAACTGAGCTGGAGGAAGATATAGGTTGTAGAACTGGTCATATGCAGAAACTTTACAGTTACATCAGTTTAATGTTATTTGATTTATATACTTATTCCGAGAATTATATCAGCACTTTTCCCCCAACTATATCTTGTAAACACTACCTGTGTTATTGTCATGGTTCCATAGATTATTCCGTCAATGGTGATTTACATTGCGATCTGGTTTTCTGCTGATGATTTTTTTAAGCTTTGTTATTTCGCCATACACAATTAATATATCGCAAATTTCCGTGCTTCATAAATAATGGGAGCAACCATTTGATTTTTATGGGGGCAACATCTGATCCTGGATATGATTTTTCATGCAATCTTTGAGACTGACAAATTTTATCTCACTCGAAGAAATCCCGTCTTTCGGTCCAAGCCAGAATTTTTGCTTTATATATGTCATCCTGGTTATTTTTTTTCAGCTTCCTCCTGTCTTGATATTTTTTCGCAAAATTTCTGATCCTGGAATTTTTTATTTTGAATTCCTTCCTTGCGCAGATGCAGAAAGTAAATTCTCAGTAACTTCGGTATTTAGTTGTTTGTTACCACTGGGTCGATGCCACTGCTGGTTGACTGTTAGTCCCCGAGGTATATAATTCACCAGCCCAGTAGTCAGTACTTCGGCTCTGACCCGAAAGCCTATTATATTTGGAGCCTTACAATATCTAATTTTTGGAAATTGCGTTGAAAACTAAGGAGTACCCCCCTCATGCAAAGCTCTGTCCTTAGCTGATTTTGGATTAACATTTAGATCATATTGGTTACTTGTTCTCTATCAGTTTTAAAACATGTTTGAGTTCGTTTAGTTTCTATCTGCACTGAAGAGTCATAAGTAAGACAGTAAATTCACAGTAACTTCGGTACTTATTCTCCATAAAAATCAAATGGTCTGAAAATATTAAACATTTCTTTTGACTGCGAAATAGGAAATCTCAACTACTACTCGTTAGTAAGGCTCGTCCAAATGCATATGAATTTTGTATACAACATACAACAACTATATATTTATTCGGTTATGGCAAGGAACAAGTGAGAAATGAATAACAAATACACCATTTCTCTCTGGAACTTGTATGCTAATGCAAGATTGACAACCAAAGTTAAAACATCGCAAACTTCCATGTCTGGAATATACGATTATGTGAATTCAGACTTAATCCCCCCAAAAAAGACATTACTCCCCATACCAATGCAAAAACTTGTCAGTTGTCGAAAATTTGGTGGGTACTACTACGAAGATGGATCTGTATTTCCAAGTAAGGGCTCGAGGGCTGATATTGACCGAGGGCTGATATAATACATGTGATATGAAAAATGACATATAATGATCTTTTTATCATATGCTTCAACAGAAGAGAAAATATAACTTATAGAATGTTATGTCATCAACAATAACATGTTAAATGAACAATTTTTGTCAAAGTTCAAATATGGTAGATTCATTAAAGTCTATAGATATTAGTAAAGTAAACGATCAACTTTTTTTAAAAGTTGATAGTGATGAGAATTAACAAATTACATTGCCAGTAATATGAGCCCCACAAAACATCTGCACGATTTAATTTGATAATTGTCGTGTATAATTTCAAGAATTTCAGCAATTTTTTGGGCATTGTTCATATCCGACTCGTAGTTAGTAATATCTTTCATAGCTAGGCTTAACTCTTTTTCTTGAGAAGCTGACAACAATTGCAGGTCATCATCTGATGGCATTCTATTGCTATTTTTGTTTTTATCCATAATTTTGTTCTGTTCTGGTCGTTTAGATATACCACCACTGCCAACATTAAACAAGATATGCGACATTTCCAGTTGCTGGTTCAAAGATACACTACAATATTCATTAACTGATTGAACATTGTTATGTCCCCTAACTTGTATAATTTGAGTTGGTGGGATTTTTTCATGAGCTGTAAGTGTTGTTTTACGAGCACTATGGTTAGTTTTGCGCCCTTGAACACCTGCCTCAACACACATTGTTTTAATAAATTCAGAAGGCGTATTTTTGCCCATCGCCTGTTTCTGATACCATATTGTGTCACAATCCCCCCAAAAAAACGGACTGTCGGCTTCCAACATATCTTCAGACCTTCTCTTCACATACAACAGGACATCTTGGATTACATAAAGAAAAAGACAATACAATAATCAAACTTTCTCCTATTTTGAAAATTTAAAACTTATATATCATTATTTATCATGTTTATATTTCAAGTTTGTTATTTTATAATAATCATAATACTTAAAGTTTAAAATATTTGTTCTCAAACATTAATGTGTACATAATGTTGACCTAATTAGTGTTTTGTTGCAATCCATTTTTTCGGGGATTTTTCTAACATCATTTTATACATAGGTCTTTGTGCATAGTAGGATTGGGTATTGCATACTTCTAATGTCAGTATCACTGAGTTCTTCCTTTATACTGAAAAATATCTAGACTCACTACGACAAGGTGATATTTTCTGTCTTGACCTCCAAAATATATATAACGTACCGGCATATTTTCAAAAAAAAATTAACCCTTTTGATCAGTTGCTTTGGTGTTATACTACAGTCGTTTTTAGCATTATATTTACTTTTTAATTGACATCAATACCTTTATCCTCAAACATTTTAGCCTGGAATGGCCTCTCAGTTTTAGTAGCACCAGTATTTGTCTTTGTCTGCCTCTCAGTGTGCTCCAAATACTTCTCCCCATTGGATGTAATTTTTTCGCTCTATATCGTAAGGTCGTATTTTCTTCTAAGGATCTCCGACCAAAGTGTAGTGAGTTGTTGAGCCAAACAGTATGAATAAGTGAAGCTGGATTACCTGCAATACAATGTACAATAAAATATAAATACAAAACTCAAATTTTAGACACTTATACATGAATTAGTAATTAACACCATGTTCATAAGGTAGTTTTGATAATGCATTTTGTAATTTCACCATAAAACCGGTTTAACCCACCATTTCTTTTGAAATAACTGCGCACCAAGTCAGGACCAATTTTTTCCAGTGGCTGCCACCTGATTTTTCTTTTCGTCTCATGTACTTCGGCTCTTGACAACTCTCAAACTACTCGGTAACCTTTTAAATACCCCCATTTAATAACAATGCATCTTGTAGTTTCATTAGTTTATATGGATGTGGAGTAAATGCATGCGAAAAAAGACCCCAATGTAAAAAAAAAACCTTCTGATTAGATAAAAAAACACTAAAGTAAGACACAAGAAAAATATTATTGACAGTAGGAAATCGGGATAGCTGGTCTTGGTATTGTTTTTCAGTGTTTCTCATAGCCTCAATGAAGTCCTGTGTCTCTTCAGCTTCATTGTCATTCGGCACATTATTACGTCTGCGTTATCAGATTCTGCCATTTTGTGTACAGTTTCCGGAAATTGCCGAATGTTGACGGAAAGGCATGTGCTAATTTCCGGAGACATGCGACAAAAAATATATCAACCGGCAATGCCAAATTTCAAATAATACATGACTATTAACGCATTTAAAACCCAAATTTTAAACAATAAAATAGGCCATGGGCTGAAATCACTTTCCGTGCACCCCCCCTCCCCCGTTATGATAAAGACCGATTTTTTAAGGGCCACTTTTATAGTACACCACACAAAATTCTTGTATTTTAGTTTTATTCTATATTTTATCTTTTAAGCTCCCAATTTTTTTTGTAGATAGGTTAGATGTACTGAAATTTGGTATCAAATTGAAGTTTATTTAATATACTTTACAATGAACACAAGTTTGGGCACATTACACTATTTTTGTGATCTGGGGATGCAAAAAATATACCCTCCCCTGCCAAAAATAGCGAAAATGACGATTTTTAAGCTTTCAATTCCTTTCAGATAAATAAATCTCATCGTTTGATCTAGTTTTTATGCCTAATTTATCAGTTGTGATACAATGTTGAAAAATAAGACCATTAAAGTCCTTAAAATTTTGATTTTTCGGTATAAAATTTTTGAAAAATCAAAATTTTCGGAATTTTAGATATTTTCACAATTTCGTCTTTCTTACTTTTTGATCGTATAAATTCGAATATAAATCTAATAATTGCCAATGCAAGAATGATTGATGATATGTAAGCAACAAATTACGTGAAAAAATTTTAGAGTCAGCCTTATTGTGGGATCAGAAATGCCAAAATTAGCACCCTCCCCCTTAAAATTAAGAGAAAATTTAAAATATGCAGGCTCTAAATGCTAAAAAAAAGATATGTCTAATGCAAATTATTGTGTGTATTTCACTAAGCTGACATGCAGAAGCCC
Organism: Modiolus philippinarum; assembly: GCA_002080025.1. NCBI lineage: Eukaryota > Metazoa > Mollusca > Bivalvia > Mytilida > Modiolidae > Modiolus > Modiolus philippinarum. The sequence goes on from MJUU01026362.1 coordinate 25,780, forward strand.
ATCTAAATAGATGCAAACTTTTAAGGGGTCTTTTTTTTTACCCTTCTGCTCGAAATTTTATGAAAAATTGGAATTTTCCGTTTTTCAGAATTATTGCTAATTTGACTAGGTGATGTAAAAACTTTTTACGAATTTGGTATCTACGTAAAAACGTAAAAAACGTTGATATAATATTGTTTCACTATTTCTAAGCTATTAGAAAGTATGCTTTTGAACATTTTAGACTAACTAAACACTCATAAATTGCAAACATATTACCCCCCCCCCCCCAAAAAAAAATAAATAAATTTCAACACATTTTATTTCATTTTATTCAGCTTGAAAAGCCTGAACATTGTAAATAAAGGTCCAATAATATAACATTTCAAACAAAAAATGCACAGAGACTCCCATATATAACAAATAAGATCATGCACGTGGTTTATGGGCAGTTATACAACAATTAAACTTTGAATTTTGTAACATTCCGAAATCCTGAAAATTCCAATTTTTCACGAAAATCGCCCTCAATATTCAATTTTACCCATATTTTCTGTGTTAAAATTGCATATTACGATATATCAAATGCATTTTTTAAAAGAAAGTAAAAAATATTAGTATGTTCTGTTCATATATATGTACAGACAGACATATTTTTTGCATTGTTTTAGCATCATTTTCTTGGGGTAGGGGTAATATTTTCGGTATTTAGAGTTACATTGAACACTCCTGGTTTTTCCTACGCATCGTTTTACGATAACTTATATATCCCCAAGAACAATGAATTGGCATACCTGCAGATAAATCCTCCTGATTTGCCACATATAACTATTTAAAAGTGAGTTTTGGACAAATCTGAAATGCTGAAAATTCCAATTTTTCATAAATTTTGTACCAAATATTGAGTTTAATCTGAAATAACAGTGAACGTTGGACAAATTTGAAATACAGAAAATCCCCATTTTTCATCAATTTGGGGCAAAATATTGAGTTAAAGTCAACAAATGGCTGTTAAAATACAAAATCATGATGTTATTTATGCAACATTGTCATATATAACACACATTATTCGTATTCTGGGTATTTTTATGCGAACAAAGACATAAAATTGAACATTTTAGGGAAAACTTGTTGCTGTAGGGCTAAGATTTTCGGTATTCAGAGTCACATTAAACGTTCCTTGATCTTTTGAACACTGTTTCCAGACAACTAATATATCCCTTAGAACAATTAAAATGACAAATGCTATGAATAAAAATAATGTACTGATGGCTTCTTGATGCGTGCATATTTGTATGAAGAGATCGAAAAGTAAATACAAAAGTACAACTACCATTGACAATTTTCCAAGATATGTTGTCCTGAAAGAAAATCGTTGAAAATCCAAACAATTACCAAGTAGGATTATTATGTAATAAAACAGTTATGGGTCTTTGTATCAGTCGATATCAGTTTTAATAGACCTAAAAATTTCTAATATTAACCTTCGCCTCCTATTAAAACTCATATCGACCTCTACAAAAGACCATAATTGTATAATATCACACGAGTCCTTAAATAAAGTATCAAAGGATATAGATTTTATGCATATGAGACAAAGTCTCTACAAATACTTGGCAGAACCAGGCAATGGAACAAAGCTTTGATGGTTGTTCTTCATCTTGATGTCACCATGAGGCCTTAAATATGGGCTTTGTTCATATCTCATAGTTAGTTCAAAACGGGGTTCTCTCCATAGTCCTAAGGTTCATTGGTCCGAAGGTTCTTAAGTCCGAAGGTCCATTTGTCCAAAGGAGCATTGGTCCGAAGGTTAATTAGTCCGAAGGTCTGTTGGTCCAAAGGGTCGTTAGTCCGATGGTCTATTAGTTGGACAGTTCAAAAGTATTGACTTTATTTTAGAAATAAGTATGGCCATTAAGGCGTGAATTTTTTCCTATGTTGGGACATTTTCAGAATATGCTCAAATGTTGTTCAAAATCGTTTAAGTGAGCTCTGGTATGTGTAATTATTAGAAATAAAATTAATATATGCCACCCTTGTATGTTTTTAACGGAAGCGTATTGATGACAAACGAAGAAAAAAATATCTCATAATTTTGAAATAATATTTCATAATAATGAGAAAATATCTCAACATTATGAGATAATTATCTCATAATTATGAGATAACATATCATAATTATGAGATATTATTTCATAATTATGGGATAGTATCTCATAATTATGAGTTAATAAAGTCATATTTATGAGATAATTATCTCATAATTTTAAGATAATTATCTCATAATTACGAAATAATTATCTCATTATTATAAAATAACATCTCATAATTGTGAGATCCTATTTCATAATTATTAGATAGTTTCTCATAATTATGAAATATTATTTCATAATAATGAGTTATTATCTCATAATTATGAGATAATATCTCATAATTTTGATAAAATTATCTCATAATAATATCTCATAATTGTGAAAAAGTATATCATAATTATGAGATGGTATTTTATAATTATGAGATAATATCTCACAATTATGAGATAATTATCTCGTAATTATGTGATAATTATCTCATAATTATTAGATAATTATCTCCTAAATATGACTTATTAACTCATAATTATGAGATATCATCTCATAATTATGAGATAAGATCTCATAATTATGAGATAAGATCTCATAATTGTGAGATAACATCTCATAATTATGAAATAGTATCTCATAATTATGAGATAATTATCTCATAATTATGACTAATTATCTCATAATTATGAGATATTTTTTCTTCATGTGGCATCAATACGCTTCGGTAGTGTTTTCTGACTTATTAGCAGTCGAACATTGTTGTAAATAGCCTTTTGTGCCAATTTCAGCTATTTTACAGTGTTTGAGAAGGTTGTACTACTCAAGGGACACAGAGAACCAAAACCAATTTTCTGCCACGAACGTATAAACATTTGCCCTTCAAAATGGCAATAAGTTTATTTTGGTTCTGGGTGTCCTATACAACGAATTTTGACAAAAAAAAACTACAAAAATTATCAAGTCAAAATTCGTCAAATTTGCATACAAGTGGCAAGTTCAGTGGCTGAATCTTTTATCTAAATGCACGAAAATGCATATGAATTTATTTTGTTTTTATAGTGTATATAACAGATGATCTCCTTGAGCAGTTTTCGAGAAGATTCAATGCATTTGCAAAATTAGTATGGTGAAGGAAATAAATTCACGGGTAAATGGCCATACCACTTTTAAAGTCATACCTCTTTTAAAATCTTTATTAATTAGACTGAATGGAATTGTACTAGTATTTAAACAATAGTAAGTGACATTGAAGGCAATATCACAAAATTAAGACTGCCCGAGAGTTTTGATATGGACCAGAAAAATTGATATAGCCCGAGCTGAAGGCCAGGGTCGAATCGGTTTCCTTTGTCCATATCACAACGAGAGGACATTCCATATTTTGTGATATTGTCTTTAATATTTACTATCGTTTCAATTGCATTGAAGAAATACTAATCGTTCTATATTTTACAACAAGAAGGCACTGAGCCTATGTTTTATTTTAAAAAATCTACATGTTAGGGGACAAGTATTAAACCAATGAAATGTCAAATGTCAACATTTAAAACTGATAGCCAGTAATTATCGATATTTCCCTATGAACAGAAACCCCTCACATTACGATTTCGTATCTTTCTTTTAACAAAGGACCACAATAGCTTTTCCATCTGAAACTTTTAAACTTCAATGCTACTTTAGCAGAACGAGAACATTCATATCGGTAATGCGTTTCAAAATTAACCCCTAAATATCAAACGGAAAAGGACAATGTTTTTAAAGGTTGAGGAACGACAACACTAACTTGTCTTGTTTCTTGGTGCAGTAAGATCTTTTGGCGCATGTCTTACGATTTCACCTTCAGTCAATTAGTCATGTTCATGACCTAGTCTCTCTCAGTTTTGATAAGGGATAAAACGAAAATAATTAAAAATTAAAAGGTCAATTGCTCAGAGAACAATTGCAAGGTCTTTCACCAGTTTTCACCATTAGTATATGGTTTGGGTTCATTCAAATGTCTATTTCGGTCAAAAGTGTGATGTAAATTAAAGTTTTGAACTTTACTAGTCTTTTGCTCAACGGTTGCCAAGGACTTTTTAGAAAAATTAGCTAGTTGCTAAGGACATGAGAGTCAGTTCCGGTTGGCAATGTCATTTATTTCCTCTTTACAACTTTACAAAACTTTTTGCATATGGTTGCTTAGGACTTTTATGGCAAATGACGTTGTTGCTAAGGACTTTTACATTTGACCCTGACCCCATTTTGTCGGCCATATTGAACTGAACATTTTATCTTCTTATAGTTTCTTTGTATCTTTAATAGTTTTTGAGATAAAAGCAAGACGCCCTAAAATCGGACCTTGAAAAAGGGTTTTTGGGCCCTAGGTGAAAAAACCAATGGTCCAATTATTCTGGACCCAAATGTCTAAATAAGACTTACATTTTCTCAAATACATTTAATCAGCTATCTATTACGGTTTCCGAGTTAAAGCGATTGATTGATTGATTGATTGATGTTTTACGCCAACTTCAGCAATATTTCAGCTATATTCTGGCGAGAGCTGTTGGGTTTATTGAACAATTTTAAAGTTAAAGTGATAACGAGGTCTAAGGTCATCAGTGACCTTGACCGCTGACCTTTGACCTTGACATTTTCAGATGGCCATATATGACTTATGAACAATGGTGAAGGTTTCAGGTATCTACCACTTATCGTTTTGGAGTATTAAGCATTAACGGAAACTCAAAATCTTTCAAAGGGCAATAACTCATATAAAGAGTCGTCGAATCTCTTGGGACCACTGTAACAAAGTTGTGTCTGGTGACAATGAACATTTTTCCCATTATATGTTTTCAGGCATCTATTACGGTTTACGAGTGAAAGCGATAACAAGGTCAAAGGTCATCGGTGACCTTGACTGGTGACATTTGACCTTGACATGTTTAGATGGCCAAATTTTACTTATGAACAATGGTGAAGATTTCAGGTCTCTACGACTTATCGTTTTAGAGTATTAAGCATTAACGGAAACTCAAAATCTTTCAAAGGGCAATAACTCATAGAAAGATCATCAAATCTCTTCGGACGAAATGTAACAAAGTTGCGTCTTATGATGATGAACATTTTTTCCATTATATGTTTTCAGCCATCTATTAGGGTTTCCGACTTGAAGTGATAACAAGGCTTAAGGTCATCGGTGACCTTGACCTTTGACCTTTGACCTTGACATTTTTAGATGGCCATATATGACTTATGAACAATGGTGAAGGTTTCAGGTCTCTACGACTTATCATTTGGGAGTATTTAGCATTAAAAGAAACTCAAAATCTTTCAAAGGGCAGAAAAAGTAGTCAAAATTGGTTAAAACTGTCATTTTTGACAAAATCTTCAATATGTCCCTTCTTCTTCACTCAAAAACTCGGTCATCATACATCAATATTCGAGAAATGTTACTGTTAACTGAAAAGCCATACATATAGAACATTTCAATGAGAAAATTCTGGGAATTTAACCAAATTTTACTTTTCAGGCCAAATAATGCCCTTATCGCCCCTACTCCTTTCATCAAAATTCGACAACTTTGAGAAATTTGCATAATTAGGGGTCAAAAACGCGTAACCGGGGTCACGACCCAAAAAAAAATTTTTGCATGACAAATGATCATTGCGACTTCTACAAGATTTTCCCCAACTCAGAATTTTGATATCGGTTACGGTTACGGAGGAGATCTGCTAACAAGGTTTTCGGTGTTCGGGTAGATAACTCCGTTACTAAAAATAGCTCCGTGTCGTTGCGTGACTCCTGACATACCTTCATATGACCGATCCACTAGGTCAAGTTTCGAAATGATATGTCGCGTAGTTTTTCCACAGTGGTTTCGGCAGAAGAAAAAAAAATAAAAATAACAATCAGAAGAATTACAAGAAGGTCTTCACCCATATGGGTGAAAATCTTAATAAAAAAGACAGTCGTTGCCTTAGTACGGTATTTATCTTTGGATCGAACCAAGAACCTCTCGGTTTTCTCTTGGATTTACTACTATTTAAACATACCGAAACAACACATGCTCAAAGGCTGTCCTATCACAACAGGATCAAGTATTTAAAATGATTTATTTTTCTCTGAATTTCTTTGACAAACTTTGTTAAAACATCACTGGTAATGGGGGTAATAACAAAATTACCGAACAGAGTTGTCAAGACCCGAAGTCCAGGAGACAAAAAGACAAATCAGGAAGAAACCACCGGAAAAAATGTCGACCGCTATGGTCCTGACTTGGTACAGGCATTTCAAAAGAAATGGTAGATTAAACCGGATTTTTTGCTAACCAAACCTTCACTTGCACTGCCGTAGTGTCCGATACCAACTCAAGAGCAATTGGATTAAAAAATATTAGGTTCTGAAATGAATGTGATATAAGCCAATTCTTATTTATATAAGTTTGTTATCCTATCTTTGGCGGACTGTATATATATGTATCTTTTTATTGTTTAATCTGAACCCAATGCAATAACGAAAACACTCAACATAATAACGAAATAACGAAAGCACCAACAAATACATTCTTATAACAGCAATATAACAAAGCAAGTGTATGCGAAAAAGGCACATAACGTCGACAAAAGTGTTTATGTAAAAACAGAAAAGTACTTTATGGTAAAATCCTTAATTGTGTCCATCGGGAATGTATCATTTATGGATTATTTTGTAAATCCATATTGTTCAATTGTTTTAGCTAAATTATGTGGACTGAGACAAGACGTGCTAAAATGCTAATGACTGGTATACAATCGAACACAAAAGTCTGGGCTTTTATTGAGCAAGGCCAGCAGGTATAGTAGAAAGTTAGAAACACAGTTAGGAATAGTCAAATTGAATGTACCTTTTTACTTCTTGTATAATAGGTAGTTAAAAAAGGTAGTAAAACAGACTTGATTGCTCTTGCCGGTAAAATTCCCTGAAAGGCAAAATCGAGAGGGC
>MJUU01026364.1:0-14638 GCA_002080025.1 Modiolus philippinarum
AGTAAATCTTTGAATGCATCTCACATAGGGTTTTTATGTTAAACTATGTTCCTCGCTGGCTTGGATGAGGTACCAACATGAAAATCACAAACTGTGAAGTGGATCACCAATGGACTATTGTGACCAAGTTTGGTTCCAATTGGCACCATAGTTTCAGAGAAGAAGATCTTCGAATGCATTTCGCATAGGGTCCTTATTTTAAACTATGTTCCTCGCTGGCGGCCAACTCGGATGAGGTCCCAACATAAAAATCACAAACTTTGAAGTGGATCACCAATGGACTATTGTGACCAAGTTTGGTTCCAATTGGCTGCGTAGTTTCAGAGAAAAAGATCTTTGATTGCATTTCCTATAGAATCCATATGTTAAACTATGTTCTCCGCTGGCGGCCATCTTGGATGAGACGGAACCTGCTGTATATGCGTAGAAATTGTAGTTCTTGATAAGCTTAACACTTTTGCAATTCAAACTTATCCTCTATCTCAAATAGTTTTTGAATTGAAAGTAAAAACATAAAAAAAAGAAAAATGTGATTGAACTCCTATATGGGTCGTCAGTTTTTCTTCAAAATTGCTGGACATGTAGGTCTTTTTATGCTGAACATTTTTATAACTTAAACTTAACCTCTGAAAAAAGGGGGACAATTACTCCAAGACGGGGTATCGGATATTTTTTGAAATCTGTAGCATTTTTCGAGTTATTTGCAAAAGAGAGTAATGTACCCCTATGTTCTATTTTTAGTAACAACCGCCATGTTGTTTGGTCTACGGACATAAAAACCACAAACTTGAAAACTTGAAACTGGTGATGATTCAGGCCAAGTTTGGTTAATGTTGGCTAAGTTGTTTCAGAGGAGAAGATCTTTGAATAAAAGTTAACGGACGGACGGACGAACGACGGACGGCGAATGATGACAAAAGCTCAAATGGCCTTTGGCCAGGTGAACTAATAAGTAATAAAGGGATATGCAGTAAATGCACATGAGACAAAGTCTACAAATGCGTGGTAAACAAAGGAAAGGCAAACACCTTCGTTGTTGTTTCTAATCTTAAAGTTACTACGAGGACTTAAACAATGAGCTTTACAAATAAAACATAGTAAGTTCAAGACGGCCCCTAGAAAAGGTTTGAGCGGATTGCATTGCTATATGTCGAGTAACGCTACATCCATGCCTTTTGACCAATGGATGCGGGATCGTCAACAAACATGAAATTAACTGGTAAAGTTTTTTTTACAATCGTTGTCATCCGGGATATTGAGTAAATGTACATGAGACAAAGTCTTTACAAATGCATGGTAAAAAAAAGCAATGGAACAACGCTTTTATTGTTTTTCCTTATCTTAAAATCCATTTTTACTATAAAGCGAGTGTTAAATAGGAGATTTCTGTGAATGTTAATTACCATCTCAAATCGAATCGTTGGTCAAAATCCTGTTAATGGAAATGACGGGCATCTAGCAATGATAAAGTATGAGTGGTAAACTGATTTTTGAGGTATGGGCGATTGCTAATTCTTGAGATCCTCGTGTTGACTTGTTATAGAAAAGCAATATATATTTGAATCCCCTGCATCGTTGGATTCTGATTTTATTATTTTTGTGCTTTCATTTTTGTCCCAGGGAATAAAACAATATGAACATGCATGATCAATTCAAAATGCCCCCTTAGATAGACTACATCGGCAAACGAATACTGAAGCAAGAACGAGTAAAAGGGAAATTCTAAAATCATAAATCCAAAATCACGGCAATTCACAGCAACACGAATTGAGACAGTATGACAAAAAAAAAGAAAATAAAAAAAACAAACAAACAAACAAAAAAAAAAACAAACAAAAAAAACAAACAAAAAACAAACAAAAAAAAAACAACAAAAAAACCCCTAAAGCACTAGCTGTGTGAACCCCTATAAAAACTGAGGTATCATCAGGTGCTCCGGAAGGGTAAGCATGATCTGCTCCATGCATGGCACCCGTTACACTTCCAGTAAAATATAATGTTGAAATATCAGTTCGGTAGCTGATTGATTATTGTCATTTTCTAACCCGTAGACAAAACCAATTATAATCCATGGTGTACGTTACTTCTCTAACCCTCAAACAGCACCAATGTGAAAGTTTGAAAGGAATTTTTGTATCTCTAAAGTATGAAATTATCTTAACATTCAACATTACAAGTGATACATTTGTATACTGCCATGCAGAGTGTCAAGGGGGTTTGGGTTCCAAGAGTGAGACGAAGGGTGTGTGGGAGAATAGCCTCAAGATTTTAATTTCAGAGATGCTAAGTGGTGCATTTTGGGTGCATTTCAAATGGCAAAAACATTGAATTTGAAACCAAATTTTTTTATTAAAAAGGGAAAATATAAATAAAATTAGCTTTCATATCTGCGATTTCCATTGAAACAAATGTTTTACGTCAGGGCCTGTAGTAGAAAATGAACCAGTATTATGGAGGGATGCGCAGAAAAANTTTTGTATTTTGAAAAGGTCGTTTTTTCTACTTGAAATCTATTTTTATCGGAAATTAAAAAAGCGTGACATTGAAAGAAGTGAGTGTAATAGCGTGATTTGGTGTTAGAAAGCGTGACTCTCACGCCGAAAGCGTGAGACTTGACAGGTCTGGCCGCCTACATTATGGGCAAAGTTCATTCTTGAAGGCCTCATGGTGACTTTAAGATATTCCATTGCTTTGTTTTACCGCGTTTTTGTAGAGACTTTGTCCCATGTACATTTACTCAATATCCCTTCATTGCTTACATTATATTAGTTTATAATTATTTTATTTGCTCAAAATAAAGAGACAAAAAGGATATGACACAAGTTTCACAAACTTATGAAGTCTTCTAATTTGTATACAATAAGTAAATATAAGGAGCATGCACAATAAAGATTATATAGAATGTAAATCATTAACTTAATTCACAACCAAAAATACGTTTGTGGTTGGTGGGGCGACAACAACTTTACATGGGATGAGATTTGTACTCATGGTATTATTCACTAGCTGATGGGGAATCGTTTAGACGCCTTTATAAATTTATGGACTTCTTTAATAACTATACAATTTTGGTCATATTTAAGTAATATTTTACCTTTAGTCAGAAGGCCAAGATTAATTGGAACAAATAATTGTTGTAAATTTTGAAACATAGTATTTCGAATTTCGGTATAATGACTGCATTCGAAAAAATAGTGCTTAGCGTCCTCCTGAATAGCTCCACATATATTTACTCTAAATAAGTCAGAGTTGAGGAAAGAAGCTGAGCAAAGAATTTGAGTTAATATAATATTTAATTTCCTCGAACAAAATATATATTTTGGTATAATATTGTTAGGATTATTTTCAAGGAGTACCCTTTAAATTTGGACAAGTTGTCTAAATTGCGGACTGAATTATCGAGTTTATTCCAATTTCGGACAGTTGATGGTATAAATGACGTAAACGTTAAAGATGCAGTCTACAAAAAGGAATAATTAAATCATTTCCATTTCTTAATGAGTAAGTTGTTGTACTTTGTAGGTAAGGGGACAAGTTCATTTAAATATTATGGGGCTAAAAGCACGTGCTTACTGTAGCAATCGGCAGCAAATTTAATTTCGAATGAAGTTATCTCCACTTTTAAAAAATAACAATATAATTTTTAAATCAATTTCCGTAATAAAAAAAAAACAAACTGAAGACGTTTTTTTTCATCTTTTACAATTCACCTACATCACCACATGACTAGGGTGTTTTGGGATGTACAGTTAAATACAAAAAAACAATAACCAATCTTGACCACCTTTTTTATGCCCCCGAATCTTTAGACATTTGGGCATATTGTTTTTGCCGCGTCTGTCTGTCCGCAACTTTAACCTGGCTTATAACTTTTAAATCAGATGTGATAGGAATTTCATATGTGTATTGATCATGTGAATCTGAACACCATTATCCAAATTTCACTAAGATCAGGCCAAACGTAAAGGTCACAGAGGTCAAAAGGTCAAAATCTAGATTTAACTATAGCTAGTTAATTGCAATTGCTACAGACTTGATATTTTGTATGTGAATAGATCTAACTAAGCTTTATGTTAATGTACCAAAAAATATAGGTCAGGTCAAAGGTCAAGGTCACCGAGTGCATATTTGAAAACTTTAACATTGCCTAAATCTTTTCAACCAGATGTGATAGGCATTCATATTTGGCCTGTATTTTGGTTATAGGAAACTAAACAGCATTATGGAAATTTCACTTAGGTCAGGTCAAAGGTCAAGGTCACAAGGTCAAGGTCCCAGAGATTAAAAGGTCAAAATCTAGATTTTCCTGTAGCTCATTAATTACAATTTCTAGAGCCTTCATATTCTATATGTGAATAGATCTATTGAAGCTTAGTACAAATCCAGCAAAAACATTTGGGTCAGGTCGAAGGTCAAGGTCACTGAGTGAAAATTTGAATATTTTAACATTGGCGATATCTTTTCAACCAGGTGTAATAGGACCTTCATATTTGGCCTGTGTAATGATCATATAAACCGAACACCATTATGCAAATGGAAATGCAGTTGAAAGGTCAAGGTCACAGATGTCAAAGGTCAAAATCTAGATTTTGTTTTTAGCATGTTAATTACAGTTGCAAGAGGATTGATGTTCTATATGTGAATAGATCTAATGGAGCTTAGTACAAACGTCTACTTAACCTTAATTTCTAGTGATGGCAATTTTAGCATTAATTTTGTATTGAAGACATGGCTGCTTCCGGGGGCATAGTGTTTCACAAACACATCTTGTTTAATTAATGTTTCAATTATAAAATTTTCAATACATGTATAAATTGATACCGTAAATCGGAAAATTTTTGATGTAGTTTTATTTTGGCGTATTTGGCGCCTACTTTAAAAGCGCCAAAATTAAACACACAAAAATTTATCATGCTTCAAAATTAAAAAATCCAAACATTGATTTGGAAATTCGCTACGGTATCAATAAGTATTGTAAGTGCTATTTGGTAATAATCAATATTCTGTATATCTTACTGAATGAGGGTCATAACAAAATTACCGAACAAGTCAAGAACCAAAGTCCATGAGACACAAAGACAAATCAGGTGAAATTGAAATGACAAAAAAACTTCGTTGTCTATTTTTTTAAGAGACATAATTAATTTTCCTTTATTCTCTATCAAAACTTCAATCAATTTATACACGAAATGTACATGAACTGTTTCTTCTACATTTTCCCGTCTTTTATCAAATAAAGCACCAAATTAATACACAGCTATTTTACCAAAGCGCCAAAATTAGACACGCCCAAATAAAACATGCAAATTTGATCACAAAACCGCCAAAATATTCCTACACCAAAATATCCCAATTTACGGTATATTTACACATTCATGCCCTCTCTCACACACATACTTTCAAAAAGTTTCCAACTGAAAATGTTATTTTTTATATTAGACTACCTCGAGAATATTAACATAAAAAAGTAATTTTCATTTATGGAATAAAAATATTTTGTAAGGGGACCAAAAGTCTTCAAAAGAAAGAATCCTGTTATTTTTCTCTGCAATATAGAAATCATATGATTGATAACTTTCTCTATAAATAATAACCAGAACTGTTTCGTAACGGGACAATCTTAAAATAAATGCACGATAGTTTCTTCATCTAGCATAATTTTGTGCTCTTTATTTCAATTTTGTAATAAAAGAGTGTGTGGGTATGATTCTGTGTAGAAGTTTAAATTGAAAATTTTTAAGATAATGTCCGATCTGTACATGATCTTTTAACTATGATAAAATATTTTGACCATTCTGAAATTCTGTTCCAAACATTTCCTCCCATTGAAAAAAAAAATTCACTTGGATGATGAAAATATTGTCAACTAAAATTCTATATACACATTTCACTTTTTCATAAAATGTATCTTTTGGTGTAAAATTTTCAACAATGACTTGATCACAATATTGTTTGATCGTATTTTTTATACACTAAGTTGTACAAGACGACAATCGATAGTCAGTCATGAAGTTATTCATTCGAATCCTATGCTGTATTTGTTGAAATGTATACAAAAAATTGTCTACAAAATTAAAAACATCTTTCAAAGATTGTATTCCATTACTTATCCAATTCATGTACAAAGAAAATTCTACATTTGGAACAAAGTTACGAATGTCTAAAGATAAAACATCATTTTGTGTAAGGCTTGGCTAAATGTAAGCACTTCAGTACATCTTTCCAGAAAGGATTTTTATACTGTCAGATATTTCTTTTTATTGTTTTTTTTGAAAAGTAAAGGCTCTTTCGTAACCGAATTTCATGAGTTCAGAAATCAAAAATGTTGCCAAGTTCCATCAGAATTTGTGAAAATTCTTTTTACCCATTCAATTTTAAGATAAATATTTAAAAGAATTTATATGAACTATTTTTAAGCCTCCCTCTGCAATATTACCAATAACTAAATACTGAAGTTACTGTTAATGAGTGTATTACGCTTTATACTTTCAGATTTTCCATTCCATATGAATTTGTAAAAATGAAAAACAATGAGTTCAACTCATTCAAATTTGATTGGGGTAAACATTGACAAACTGAAGAAGTTGCTAATCAGCTTCATGTTTGGTCACCATCCAAACTGAAATCCGTAGTCAATAGGTGTAAGTGACAGATCGTTTCGAAAAGCCTTATGTCGACTTTAAAATATAGAACAATAAGACATAGTAGCACCGTTGAATAGCCCGATTTTTTAAATTATCCCCCGCTTAGCGAAAGCGGGGGATTATGTAATGCAGTCCGTCCGTATGTCCGTATGTACGTACGTAGGTACCTATGTGTGTAGTGCTCCCCGATAGCTCTGGAACTATAGGAGGTAGAAATTTGAAACTTGGCACCATACTAGAGTATGATCTGCACTAGCGCGCTAGGGGTTCGGAGTTTCTGTCAAAGGCCCTAGGGGAATCGAGACACATATTATGTGGCAACTTCACAGAGGGCGTCGGATTTTCGTATGACCCCTCAGGGCATGGCCTCTAGGGGTCCAAAAAACGAAAAAAAAAACGATTCAGCTAGAACTCCTCTTACACCTGAAGTTACAGAAACCTGGTTTTAAGGGTATAAGTATCACTATAACAGTTGTCTGTGCCGAAGGTTTCGGAATTTTTGAAATTTGTCCTCAGGGCGGAATAATGAGCGAAATTATATTTCGAGTTATCCAGTATTATGTAAAATCTTTTGAATATTTATGTTTGGAAGCTGAAATTTTCTATATGAGTTCTATTATGTTTATCTTATTTGCTAATGATAGCGGACATTTGGTATGACCCCTAGGGGCATGCCCTTAAGGGACCAAAAACTTATAACAATAAGTACTCAGCATATGATTGGAACTTTATGTATAATTTTCATTTTGTGGTTTACATTTTCATGGGGAATTACTTGAATTGCTTTTGGAATCCAAGATAAGAATTCATAATTTTGGCTTCGGTGCCAAATTTGGTAAATTTCCTGAAAATATCAAAGACCAATAATTTTTGAAATTCTAACATGAAATCATATAATTAAGCATCTCTTTAATGTCATCAACTAGTATGAACACTTAAATTTCAATATTGGTAAATTTCCTGAAAGTCTCAAACACTTGTTATCTTTTGAAATTCTACCTAGCAACCATATCTTTTTTGGTGCCTTATTTTATCAGTGATTATTTTCAATAGTCAGATTGCAAAAAAAATTGATTCTAATTTTGGTAAATTTCCTGAAAGTCTTAAAGACCTGTTATTTTTTGGAATTCTACCTAGCAACCATATTTTTGTCAATCCCTAACAGTAGTGATGATCATTTTCAATAGTCAGATTGTAAAAAACTTTGATTCTTATTTTGGTTAATTTCCTGAAAGTCTTTAAGACCTGTTATTTTTTGGAATTCTACCTAGCAACCATATCTTTTTCAACTCCTAACAGTAATGATGACCATTTTCAATAGTAAGATTGCAAAAAACTTTGATTCTTATTTTTGTAAATTTCCTGAAAGTCTGAAAGACCTCTTATTTTTTGGAATTCTACCTAGCAACCATATATTTTTCCATTCCTGACAGTAATGATTATCATTTTCAAAAGTCAAATTGCAAAAAACTTTGATTCTAATTTTGGTAAATTTCGGGCAAATCTCGAAGACCTGTTATTTTTGGAATTCTACCTAGCAGCCATATCTTTTTCCATTCCTAAACGTAATGATGATCATTTTCAAAAGTCAGATTGCAAAACACTTTGATTCTAATTTTGGTAAATTACCTGAAACTCTCGAAGACCTGCTATTTTTTGGAATTCTACGTAGCAACCATACCCTTTTCACTTTTTTACATTAATTAATTAAGAATCATTGTTTTCAATAGAAAGAATGCACAAATCTTTGATTCTTATTTTGGTAAATTTCCTGAAACTCTCAAAGACCTGTTATTTTTTGGAGTTCTACCTAGCAACCATACCTTTTTTATTTCCTTATATTATGAATCATTGTTTTCAATAGAAAGACTGCTAAAATCTTCTGCTCTTGTTCAAGTAAATTTCCTGAAATCCTCAAAGACCAGTATTTTTTAGGAATTCAACCTAGCAACCATATCTTTTTCAATTCCTTGCAATAATTGGAATTGTTTTCAATAGTAAGACTGCAAAAAACTTTAATTTTACATGATTATTCCTATATATACATTTTCAAAACAAAACTTTAGTATGTGTCCAAAAAGGTGAGCGAGGGGATTGCAATCTCTGATTGACCTGTTTTCATTTTATTCTTATTTATGTGTTTACTTAACTTATTTCACTGATAAATTCTCAATAACTTAGACGCAAAAATGAAATAATCAATTTCGTTGTCCCTTTGTGATAGACAATAACTACCATTACTAGTGATATACAACGGGAGCTAAATTTAACGTTATATATATTTTATCATTAAAGTTCAGTCTGACTTCAATGCTCAATGGTAATATGTATGATAAAGTTTGAATCCTTATTCAAAATCAATAGAAGATTAAAGACAACCATAGTTCAAATGAAAATGGCAATGGTTACTCTTATGTCCGATAGTCTTTTAATGTTACTGTGAACTGCAGTAGGAATATCACATGTAAAGATATAATAATGGCATTATTTTCATAGAAAGTATATACCTGCAAAATAATAGCGAATAGACAATAGAAAAAAATGTCAAAAAAGGTGAATGCGAGGTTTACATTTTTTTCATGGGTTAATATATTACTCCGTCTCGACTCCTACAGTGTGAAATATATTGTAATAGGTCTTAAGGAAGTAGATATTGTATGAATAAAACAAAATAGAAAATTCATCATAAATACAAATAAAAAATTCACGTTATCATGAAACTACACTCATCTTATAAAACACCTAAAAGTGCCTACATTAAAATATCTAGGTTTTGAATGGCATCTTTAGAATATTAAAATAAATGAAAGTCAGATTTTTTGGAAAAGGAGGTAATTCTTTCTGCTTGATGCTCAGAATTAAGGAATTTTAAGACTTTTCATGCAATTTTTCTAACATTGTGAAAAAACGGTTCGGTGAATTTTTATAAAATTTTGATAAAAGTCATATGTATGGAGGAACTTTAATTCCCCAGTTTTTGGTAAAAATTGACTGTTAGGATTCTCATCTAGAAGAAATTGAATGAAGCTGTGTTTTCAGCAATGTTTTGGCAACATTTTCTTTTTTCTGCAAATCAACACTTCTTGCATGCTTATGATCATTATTCTCTCATATTTAGGTCTTCAAGTTTCTTTGAAGAAGTTTGGCAATTTCTAGTCAATAAATGCATATTCTTACACATCTACAGTACAGTAGTAGACACTTCATGCTGATTTCTGAACAGAATTTTAGACTCCTAAGATAGCGTGTTTCTGTGAACTATAAATAAAAAATCTTATGGTAAAAGTTTTCAAAACTAGAAATATGTTAGTACGTTTCATACTGCACATTTAAAGACGATTGACTGTGTGGTTACCCCAGATCTACTACCTTAACCTGAAACAAAATTGGAGTGTGTTCACTGATGAATGAGTACTATAAAGAATAAAAAAATAAAATTGGAGTGTGACATTTATCACTCTCTGATCACTGATGAATGAGTACTATAAAAAGATAAAAGAGTAAATTACCATCATCTGCTATGTCTAAGACAATAACAGTGTACACACCTTAACAAATCAGAAAATTGTATTTTTTCTGACGGAAAGAATGCTATTTTGACTGGAGCTGGGCGTAATAACATCATTGCCCGCCAGTTTAAGGCAAACACTCGACAGTCACGAGAATCGCAAGTGTTACTCCTTGTTTGTTGACCATCCCAATTTGAATTCCGGAGTCAATTCTTGAATTTATAGTGCAATAAATAGCATCAAGTAATGACTTGAGCTTCAAACAGTGCAATGTGCCTGGAGTTTTATAAATGTAAAAGATTTTGGTCATCCAGTTTATATTTGTTGACAATCCCGACTTATATGCCGTAAAAGAATGTAATTAACAATGATTTGCATTTAGAACATTGATTGGCATCTAGCAATGGCAACTGTTGTAACCGGTGCAAGTTGCCTTGAGATGTGATCGACTTCTTATTTCCAAAAGCCTTATGTGACTTCAAAATAAACAACAATTTTTAGAGGCACAGTAGAAATGCCTGAATATCTGAATTCCTGTTTTATTTTTTGTGTTTTCTAAACTTAATTCACCTATTTATTCACAGAAACCTTCACGCAAACATGAAAATATTCAATTTCAATGTTCTTTTGTGATAAACAATATTTTACATTACTAGTAACCATTACCAGTGCTCTAGGTAACGTTATATATATTTTATCATAAATGTTCAGTCTGACTTTAATGTTCAATGGTAATATGTATGATAAAGTTTGAATCCTTATTCAAAATCGATAGAAGATTAAAGACAACCATAGTTCAAATCAAAATGGCAATGGTTTCAATTATGTCCGATAGTCTTTTGAAGTTGCTATGATGTGCAACAGAAATATCGGATGGAAAAAAATAATTACATTACTTTCATTGTAGGACATCGTATAGCTGAAGAATAATAGTGGTTAGACAATTATCCCTTAAAAAAATGTCAACCGAGGGGAAGCCGAGGTTAACAATGTTATACTGGATTAATAGACTGCCCCATATCGCCCCATATACAGCAGAATAGGTAGTTTGTTTGTTTAAGTCTTATCTTTGAACATAATTAAAGTGTGACCTCTAAAGCATTACCTTCTCCTCACTTAAGAAATAATTCATGCAGGTATATGGCTATTGGAAATTTAACCATGGGCTGGACCTTTATATTCAAATTTAACCCATTACATTAGCGGGGGGTTTAATTTTTTAATATAAGGGCCAACCTTATGGTTAAATGACAATAACCATATACCTGCCATGATTTCTTTTCAATTCTAGTATGACAGAAAATAGAATTTTCCATTCTGAAGCGACAGAAGAAAAGGCTGATTTCCCGCCGCCATTGTTGCCTGTGTCTATGACGTCACAATACACAATCCGACATTTTCAAACAGATGCAAGTTCAAAATTCAAATCGAAAGCAAAACAATACGTATTTACATGTCTGGATGGCATGATTTAGTTGAAAACTCTTCTTAACCTTTATTTCCTTCATAAACTAAGACGAACAAAATTTAAAACATGGTTGTTTTTCATCCCTTTTAATTATATTCCGATACCATTTTCGCATGTGCGACATATATGGCAGGACTCAAATCTAAGGCGGGTTCCTAATCTGTGGCAGATTCCAAATCTATGGCAGAGAGTGACGTAACAAAGAATATGTTACTCCAAATCTATGGCAAAGAGTAACATAACAAAGAATATGTCATTCCAAATCTATGGAAGGATCATCGTCTCCTAATATATGGCACATTTCATCGTTTCCATATCTTTGGCAGATTTCACTGTTCTCAAATCTAACCAGAACTGGTTTTGTAAAAACCACCAGGACCCTTGATAAATTCCGTTTCCATTTTTAAGGGACATGTTCGACAGGCACAACGTCGCGTTCCCCAGTTTGGCTTGTTCTTCCTAGTCTTGATTGTCTTGTTTTTGCTGGACACTAAGTGATCTCTCAAACCTTTTCCTTAGCGATAGGCTGTATTGGCAATCACTTGATCTTCCGTAGTTTTAACTTGTTCGTTTATTTGTGCTCACAGGAACTGGTTACAGCACTCTTCATTTTAATAGTTCTTTTATTTAATGTTTATGTTTTTAATTTGATGAAATTTCATGTCTGTAACCCTGCAAAAATTCACTCATTTAATCTAGAAAACGAAACTACATGAAAATGATCAATTTGAAATGTCCTCTTGAGATAGCCATATCATTTCAACAATAACATTACTTATGATATACCAACAGAACGATAGTTTATGTTATATATATTTTACCATGGATGCTCACTCTGATTTTAGCGTTCAATAGTAATATGTATGATAATATTTGAATGCTTTTTCTAATTCGATAGAAGATTAAAGACGAATATAGTTCAAATAAAAAAGGCAATGGTTTCTATTGTGTCCTGCAGTATTTTGAAGTTTTAGATAATCATTATATTTTTGCAGTAAAATGAAATCATTTTTATGGTTAGAAAGGCATTCATGAATGTCTTTAAGATAAGTTTGTTTGATCTACAAGAGCTGCATACATCATTTCTAATTCAAATGATTTCTTTGTGTCGTAAATTGAACAAATTGAACATATTGTCAACGATGTTACATTTTTGTACAGCTGCAAGCTTTGATCAGCAAGTTTTGTTTGTTCCGAGTCAAAACCCTGATGTTGTGATATTTGAAAACACCACCTCCGCAGCTTCATGATCCTTTTCCCAATTAGATACATCAACTGGTAAAAATAGTTATTGTTAACCGGATGATGCTGCATTTAATCTAAGATTGTAAGATGGTCCATAATGCATAAAAGCTCAGAGCAGTATTTAAAAATATATTTAAATAAGAAGATTTCTGGCATCGATTCGCAAATTTTAATTATTTGTCTTGTCCAGGGAAGCATTTCTTAGCCCAAGAGAAATGACAAAAAGTAATCAGTTACAACGTTCGTACAAGTACTAAGTCAGAAATCAGCCAATTCTTTAAATTTCAGTTTCCGTTATTTAGATGATGTTCTTTCATTTTACAATCCTCAATATAATGATAACCTCCCTCTTAAATGCCAAAAAATGAACTCGAAATTTCAGAGACCACTAATACACAATCAAAAGCATCATACCTAGACTTATACCTCTACACTTACAACTCTGGACGTCTGAAAACAAAATTTTACGACAAGCGTGATAATTTCGACTTTTCAATGGTGAACTTCCCTTTTTTAGAGCAGTAATATTCCTTCATCTCCGGTATATGACGTCTACATTTCACAACTCATACTTTATTGTCGTGACTCTAGTTTGTACCGCGAATTTGTCTACAGAGCGAAATTACTGTCCCAAAAACTTATACATGAAAGTTGTGTTCAATCACTGTTGCAATTGTCACTACAGAAGTTTTACGATCGTTACTATGATTTTTGACAGACTGTTACAATGTTTCTATTTCACAGATGAGAATAGACATCCTTAATCTAAAGTTTGTTAATTTATCGGACTAACTAACACCGACTGTGACAAAATCATATATTTCACAGGCAGTGTGACATGTGCCACGCGTGGAGCAGATCATGCTAAGCCTTTCGGAATACCTGGTGATACTCTCTGTTTTCAGTGGGAGTTCACACTCTCAGTGCTTATTCTTTTTGTGTGTTTGTGTGTTGCATTGTTTTCCTCACTGTCAACGTTTAGTTTTGTCATTGATGGACATGTTTGTGTATATAAATGTTATTGTGCGTATACTAAATAATTATATATATCTAGAAGCTTTTCAAACTTTCACCCTTTTATTGTTTGAGGGTAAAGGAAATAATATGTACCATTGATTTTAAATGGTTTTTCTAATGGTTAGAAAATGACATTAACAATTCAGTTACTAAACAGATCCTTTAAGACCATAATTTTAGCTGGCTGTGTGACGGGTACTATGTGTGGAGCAGATCATGCTTACCCTTCCGGAGTACTTGATGATACCTCAAGTTTTTGGGGGTTTCACACTGCTAGTACTTTAGCTTTGTGATTATTGTTTATTTTCGTTCGTCTGTATTGTCTTTTTTCATGTTATCTCAATTCGTGTTTGATATGAATTGCCATGTTTTAATAGATTTTTTCATTTAGAACTTCCCCTTTACTCCATTCAGCTTCGGTATTCGTTTAACGATGTATCCTACAAAACCATAATTTTTTTTTTCAGAATGACCTTGAACTGATTGAAAACACCTACAATAACTAAAATACAGCCAGATGCCACAATTGACAAGAGAACTTGACAAGAAAATCATTTAATGAAATAATAAGGACACCATGGATAGGAACTCGGGACAGCTTGACTTGGTACACACACTAGAAAAATACAATTTCGCTTCATATGACTGAAAATATGAAGGACTAGCTGCTTCTTGGTGTTAGTATATCAATAGACATATCAGTAAAAGAAAATATCAATAAATAGTTATCAAACCATTTATGTCAGCAATATATA
>MJUU01026365.1:1256-25500 GCA_002080025.1 Modiolus philippinarum
ATTATAGAATACAACATTTAATTACCTATAACAATAGCAACTCCTTCTTGCTTCACGACAGTTCGTATATAATCAAAAACAAGGCACTGTATGTGTAAAGAAATCAAATAACCAAATACTACCATTTACGAACACTGCTACAAACTAAACAGATAACTAAAAAAGAAAAAAATTATAATAATAAAAAAAAATAAATAAAAAAAGAAAAGAAATAAAAAAATTAGAAGTTTTAGCAGCATAAGTCCCACTTAAACAATGTGCAATATTATCCAAGTCTGCTTATTTGTATTGTTTTGAAATGTAAGGTTGGGCGAAGTGAAAACTGGTACGAAAAAAGTGTATTAAATTTTATCACTTTTAAAAGTCACTCTCTACTTGGGCTATTATATTTATGTTAAACAAAACAAACATCCTTGACCTTTTGATAACATAAATTACTAAAAAACATAATAAATGGATTCATTAGTCATTATCTGAAAAAAATCGAATATTTCTTTTTATCATTTGTAGCGTAATCACATTCGGATAACGGCAAATACGTTTAACATAACTCGATGACAAACCCGACCAGAAATGAGCATTCGCAGATGGACATCGATATCCGTCGTTTTCGATAATGATGCTATTCAATATGTTTTGACTTCCTTTTCGGAAATATCTGCATTCTCGTCCGTGCTTTTGAACTTTTTCAGCATGCAAGAAAAGTTGATAAAGTGAAATGATAAATTGCATTAAATTATGATTTTACAATCGATAATTTGATTTCAATATACATTCATTGACTGCTGTGTGACGTAATTACTTTTGAAAGGATTTATAATGCTATTTTTATGAGTTTGTCAAAGCCTAACCTTATTAATCATAAAACAATAATTAAATTTCAATTACCTTAAATATGAAAGGTTATCTCAATAGTAGATAATGGCAATGTTGGTCGGATATTTCCTTAGATGGGTGCAGGGATTGGTTAAGTAGTTTAACTACTTAACTACTTAATGTACAATGTAGCTACTTTGCATTTTGCAAGACAAACATACAAGAATGTTTTCTTTTTATGAAGTTACAACATTTGAAAAATATAGATTATGCCAGTTTTGAGTGTCAAACTCACTTTCAATCAAACGCTGCAAGTACTGAGTGTCAAACTCACTTACAATCAAACACTGCAAGTATTGGGTGTCAAACTCACTTTCAATCAAACGCTGCAAGTACTGAGTGTCAAACTCACTTTCAATCAAACGCTGCCAGTATTGGGTGTCAAACTCACTTTCAATCAAACGGTGCAAGTACTGAGTGTCAAACTCACTTTCAATCAAACGCTGCAAGTACTGAGTGTCAAACTCACTTTCCATCAAACACTGCAAATATTGGGTGTCAAACTAACTTTCAATCAAACGCTGCCAGTATTGAGTGTCAAACTTACTTTCAATCAAACTCTACAAGTATTGAGTGTCAAACTCACTTTCAATCAAACACTGCAAGTATTGAGTGTCAAACTCACTTTCGATCAAACGCTGCCAGTATTGGGTGTCAAACTCACTTTCAATCAAACGCTGCAAGTATTGAGTGTCAAACTCACTTTCAATCAAACACTGTAAGTATTGAGTGTCAAACTCACTTTCAATCAAACACTGCAAGTATTGATTGTCAAACTCACTTTCAATCAAACGCTGCAAGTACTGAATGTTAAACTGACTTTCCGTCGATATATCATTACTATAATTTGCATTACTGATGTTAATCAGTCTTTTTCTATATATTTGATATTGGTATGGCCTCAACGAATACCCATTTTTAACTTATTCCATCTCTCAACCATTTATATGATATTGAATAAATGTACTTGAGCCAAAGTCTCTACAAATACGTAGTAAAAACCAAGCACTGGAACAACGCCTTTAATGTTTTTCTTAATTTTGATATCTACATGAGTCCTTCAACAATTAGCTTTGCCCTGCCCATACCTCATGATGATTTAAAGACAGCCTTCTGCACCGGTTTGTGCGGATCTCATTGTTAAATGTCGAACAACGATACATCAATGTTTCTGTTTACATGGATGCAGAATCGCCAGCAAATAGTTCTTACAATTACTGTTATCAGTTACCCGACAAAAAGATATCGAGATAGATTTCCGCTCAGCCCGATGCTAAGGGCCGTCTTAAAGTTACTATGAGGTATGAGTAAAGTTCATTATTGAAGACCTTGTGGTGACTTCAAGATGAAGAACAAAAATAAAAGCGTTGTTTCACTGCTTGTTTTTAGCACTGATGTGTAGAGACTTTGTTTCCTGTGCATTTACTCCAAAGCCTTTTATGAATAATGGGTTTAGCGTATGAGCAGTTCGTTTACAAATATAGTACTGTGCGTATTTCCAAAAAGATAATTGTTTTATTTTATCATATTACCAAGCATGCATGCCGAACAAATGTACTCTCCGCTATATCATTAATATAATATTTGTAATAAAGAAGTTAGTCAGTATTTTATACACGTTAAAATTGAAATTTCATTATTATGTAATTCTTACCCAACCTACAGTTATGAGCATTTTAAAATGTCATGTTTACCACAAAAAAACAAAAACAAAAAACAAAAAAAAATGAAAAAAGACACCAGGAAGGAATTTTCAACAACTGGTGTATGTCCACTTGAAACATTTGGAGACCAATACAATTGATTTGTATCACTGAGCTTAGCACAAGAAACTGTTTTCTTTATTTTGTTTTGTTTTTGGTTAGTTTGGCATATATGAACAAAATATGCATTTATT
Source organism: Modiolus philippinarum (assembly GCA_002080025.1). Lineage (NCBI taxonomy): Eukaryota > Metazoa > Mollusca > Bivalvia > Mytilida > Modiolidae > Modiolus > Modiolus philippinarum. The sequence goes on from MJUU01026365.1 coordinate 4,030, forward strand.
TTCCTAGTGTCACTTAAGCAACGTTTGTATCGCGTATCAACTGGCTTCCAAATTCTGCAAAACGGCGATCATGGATTTCTACACTTTAAAATGAAAATTAACAACATCGCAAATACGACTTTATCAGACTCTTAACATTTCGTGATTAATACAATATTATCCATTTTTTGAAACTACGGGTGCTAACGGTTTTGTAAAGGGTTTCCTGTATAGCATGTTTCAGTTTTTGATGATATCATTTGCATTCATAGAAAAATCTTTAGACAAAGGTAAAAAAAAGTTAAAAATAGCTCGATAAAAGCTGAGAGAAATGAGACGTTACGAATTTGGATCGATACTCTTTATTTGACATAAAATGATACAATTTACTATGCTGTCACTTCCTATCCGGAAATGTCTGCCATTTTGTCCATACTCCTGGAGTCATTCAATATGGAGGCCAAAGTTTATCCAATCATATGACGTATTGCATTTAATTATGATTTCACATTTTGACTGCTATGTAATGTTATTTCATTTGCAGGATATACAATACGAGAACAGTGACTTTGCAAAAATAAAAGAGTAATCAATTATAAAACAATGAATTTTCAACTAATATAAAGCAACAACATATTGATAATTTTAAAATGGGCGTTTAGTTTTTGGTCGAAAATTTTTTTATTTGCTGGTAAATGCCGAGTATGTGTGGAATTACAAATTAAACAGTTTCGTATTAGATTTGCATTGCGTTTAAGTTTTCAGCAAATAAAGCACCAATGTTGCAAAGAATGAGTAAGAATTAGAAAAAAAAACTATGCAAAACTGAGTCATTTCTAAGTAATCCTCTTTTTCAACAGGCGTACAAAAACTAGTCGGTTTTGTGTTCTTTTTGTAGATATCCTTGTATTAACTCGGAAATATCCAATATATACTTGTAGTTGAATTCATCTACACTCCCAGATTGTAGCATGCCAAAAGATACAGCTTAACTCTACTTGACACAAATTAGATTTAATTAATACTCTCGCTTTAATTAGAATCAACTCTCCAACAGATTTGTTTTTATTTATTAATTGATTGAGGAGTTGGGAATTTCTGAAACTTGACAATTATTTCTGATTGATTTTTACAATGAATCCATATGAGTGTAATTAACACTAGTACTTTTAGAACTAATCCTGGGAAAGTGATATCAAATCAAGCAGAGAAATAAAATATGAAGCACCATTCTATAAAATGTAACACATGTTAGATGAAACTGACATTGTTCTTTCTTATCCTACGTAAATTTAAAACATTATATTTCCAGAAACAGATCATCCAAGCATTCGCAACGACGTCCAATCATCATTAAAACACTGCAATCCCTTGATTCCGATTATTCCGATGACCTAATACCAAACAGTAACAGTAAAAATGTACGTATAAATTGTCATATCCCGACAAATTGAGAATTAAAGTATTTCTCAGAAGCCAACCCTTTTTGTTAATAGGATATAAACAGACAGTATTGGGCACCTACATATAGTTCAAAGTAGCAGAGAAATCAACTACCTAACACATGTCAGGTGTATTTAATAAAGGGCTTCATTCCCATTTTTTGTAAAGAGTTCTGATAATAACACACTTGAACCTGATCTCACCCATGGTTTTCTTTGGTTCGTGTTGTTCAATTTTGTATATGTGTATGTCTTTATTTTCTTTTCTGTGCTGCTCATGTTGTGTCTTTGTTTCTTTGTTTTTCCGACGTTGCTAGTGTCCTTGGATTGTTCGTTTAAGACTGACGGTTCGGTTCTCACTTACTTTACAAATATCAGAAATCTTGAGCAAGGGACTTCAATACTTTTTTTTGTAGATTGGTTCTGATTAAAGCAAACTTACACATGACAGTTGTATTCATTAAGGTGCTTCAATTCTTTCTATTTGTAAAGAGGTTCTGATAATAACAAACTTACATATATATGAGTTGTATGTAATAAGGGGCTTTGGTCAAGACTTTCTTTTTGTAAAGAGGTTCTGATAACAGCAAACTTATATATCTCAGGTATATTTAAAAAGGGGCTTCAATCCTTTCTATTTGTAAAGAGTTTCTGATAATAGCAAACAAACAGTAACAGATATCGTTAACAAGGGGTGTAAATCCTTTTAATGTAAAGAGGTTCTGATAATATCTAATTCACACATATGTCAGGTATTTTTGATAAGGGTCCTCAATCCCTTCTTTATGTAATGAAGTGCTTTTTAACTGATGCAGTGATCACAACAGTCATAGTGTTTTGTTACGATCCGATAAAACCATTACCGCCAGCTCGGATCTTAGCTTTAACACTGGACCATATGGGTAAACATCCTTGTCAACATTTGCTCTGAAACTTTGAAGCAAATTTAACTAAACTGTACTGAAATGATGTATGAAAGGTCCTTAACAAAGAATGCTCAGAAAGGTTTAAATTTTATACGACCAAAGTAAAGCTGCTTATTCAAAGGGATATAGAAGGGGCTGTTTTAATGCTGCATACCACAGCGTGGTATATTTACACACAATTTGTCGTGTCCATGCTTATTATACATAGGGATAATAACAAAGTTGTTAAGATCTAAAGTCCATGAGACAAAAGTCAAATCAGGTGGAATCCAATGGAAAAATTGTTAAACGCAATGGTCCTGACTTGCTACAGCTTTTTAAAAGAAATGTAGGTTTTATGGCATGCCAGACCTCCCCTCCCATTGTGGTAGTGTCCGATAGCAATTCAACAGCAAATGCTATTGTAAGGTCGTAGACAGTTGAAAGAAATGGTTATCCCATTACTAAGTAAAACAAAATCTTGAATCCGTATTCGAACCGAACTTTCAAATTTTTCGACAAGGGACTGATATCTATTAATGAACCTTTTTAATGATATTATGAAACGAAATTGTTTAAAACCTTGATTAATAAGGTTGTCACGAAGATAACAATGTCTAATGAATAAATCTGTATAATTTGTGCGAGCTCTCTCGTAACAAGCAACTGTGATACATACAATCCGTACGCAGGAAAAGCTGGAATATTACTGTCCATGTTAGGGAAATAATTTTGAAATTAGAATCGTCCTTTTTGTCGTAAATTTTAATACTTAGATGACCATTGTCGTCAAATTCGAGATGTAAGTCCAAAAAATGTAGATCTAGTGGTTTCTGTCATTTTCTTTATCTATAGTTCAGTTGGATATATTAATGGGGTCCATATACATGTTTTATGATCTACCTGCACCGCATGGATATGATAAAGTTTAGGTATAGAAAGGTAAATTGCTTGTCCATATTGCTTTTATCAGAAAGTTATTTCGATTTTTTTTAATTGATAAACTTCTATAACCTTTTCTGATGGTGTTTCGTATCGGATAATATAAAGCAGTAAGCGACTACATTTTTGTATTCTAACTTTCTATAAAAAGAACATCGATTTGTTCTTTATTTTCAAGATATTTTTTACAAGTACAGAAATAAAATTTGTGATAAAACTGCATACATCTTTCAGGCTTCCGTTTAAACTTCTATTGTCTTTTGATTTTAATGTTTCGAGAAAAGTCTGGAAAACATAATTGCGTGCATAATCTATTATCGGTTATCTAATCTGGATAGTTCGTTGACATTTACAAATAGTCTTTCTATGTCATTGATTGAATTCAACTGCATAGTAAAACCAGGAAGAGTCTAACCTTATATTATTAATATTGAGATGTATAATTTAGAACTGCTTCTTTGTCAAATATTTTAAATCATGTGGATTTATCACAGACTATAATTTTGCATTTGTTGAATCACGTTCAGTGCCACTAAAGATAAATGCATTCATATTTAAAAAATAAGGCAGTATAATCACGAGCTCTCGGCAAATCTAAACAGCAGCGTATGAAATTTACATTAGTTATAAGGTATGGTTAAAAGCTTACCTAGCTATAGCCATGGTGACTATTGTAGTTATTATGATAGTTTCCTTCAATATAGTTACAAAAGTTTTAGATGGTCGTCAATGAAAACATAGTTTACCATTGGACCTGTTGGAAAACCATCCGAAGACCTGTAGAGAAAACTTAGTTATTTGAACCAACACTTTTTGACAATGATCCTTAGATGGTTCTAAAGGGGGTTTCTAACAGGTTTGCATATTATCTAAGACAAACATATCTTAAAAGTGGACCTAATGGAAATTATTTTAAAGATCTCCAAAATTACCTTGCCATCTAGATATAATCATAGGCACAATGATCTTTAAATGGTGTCGTTCGAAATGGTTGTCTACGACATTCGCGACTTGTCCAAATTGGCAGCCAGAAAAGAAACTGGCAGACCCAATGGTTAAAAAAACTCTATTCCCATAAAGCCAAAAATTACATAACTGCTTGATGGGCTTCTTTATTTATTGGTTTTAGAAAGTCCACATCCAAACCAGATGGAACTTATTCTGACATTGTGGTATCATAGAAACAAATTCAAGCATCTTTTTCTCTGAATCAATGGCCGATTGGAACCAAACTTTATCATAGTAGTTCTTTAAGGATCTACTTTCAAAGGTTTGTCCAGCAGGTGCACATCAATGCAAGTTGGGATCTAGAAGGAAACATAAATTAACATCGGATCCTTAAGGAAGATTTTCTTTCAAACTATTTCACCATTGGTTATCAGACGTAGGCACAATGGTGTCTAGATACTCCCTTTCAAAATTTGTGGGGTAGATCTGTAATTCATCTTTGATATCCTCCAGCCGAACATATCAATATTTGACAGCATAACATAGGCCTGTTTATACAGTTGAAATTGAGGCTCTTTAACAGACTATTTAAGCCATGGCCTATGTGAGCGATTAATGCTCTTAAGAGCCTCTTGTTTTGATAGCCGAAACAAATCAAAGGAGTTTAACATTTTAATTGTTACGCACAACTATGTACCAGAAAGAACTGTGTGTAAATTTTGGACAGGCCTTGATGAATACTAGCATTCAAAATAACAGTATTAAAAAGGCGGAAATGTTTAATCATATAAAATAAAAGCTAGGTCTGATTTTCAAATGACTATATAAGGTCTTATTTTTAAATGACTACATCATGATCTGGTGGCATTCTTGGCTTGTTCTAATAATTCATATTCGAAGATTTGTCATGTGGAGAAGAAGTGAAAAAAAAAACAGATGACACGAAATGACAACTTTCTGGTAAAAAGATGTTTAAAAAATGTTAAGCTGCTTGGACTAATGTAGGCTATCTGAGACGAGAGGTTCACAAAAGCCTGGATCGCTCATCTGCACCACGGCAGATAGACTATTTCAATTATGTAAACAGCTCTCTGATTCTATACCAACTTTCTAAAAGTTTGAAACAAGGAGGCGCATGTAATTAGCAATTATGAATCAAGTATGGTGAAGTGTAATGAAGATGGTTTTTCATCAATACAAGAAACAAGCATTTACCTGGACAATACATTTAACGTGAAAGTCTCATTTTTCCATGCACGAAACTCGTCATTCCTGCATAAAGATTTATTCTCACCCGATTTCCCAAATTATAAAGGTGGCAATCTTGACTTCTAGAAGTACCAACTGCATATCCAGCCTTCTGGAAAATGGTGTCCTGCATAAAAAATCCTAGTTTTTGCACATGCATGCAGTCAGAATATTTATGATATTTTTCTTTTTTTAATTTAACAATAAGTAGTTATCAAATTATCAAAAAGTATATCGAAATGAACTTTTCAGTCAAAGACACTGCTAGTAATCAATGAATCCTGATTAAAAAGGGTAAGAAAAATTCCCTTTTGCGCCTCAAAAGACAGTGTCCATATGTTGTAATCGTCCACTAGCTTAAGACACTAGTGCTTTTGTCGGACAACGGGTGACAGTAATTGTGAGAGTACTTTTCCAGGTTAAGTAATGTTTGTTGACAATCCCACATCAATGACCAGAAAAGACATTGATGTAGCATTTTTCGACAATTAGCAAAGAATTCCGCTCAAACTGGTGGTAGGGGCTGTCTTGAACTTACTATGAGATATGAGCAAAGCTCATTGTTGAAGGCCTCATGGTGACTTCAAGATGAAGAACAACAATAAAAGTGTTGTGCGTTTGCTTGGTTTTACCATGTATTTGTAGAGACTTTGTCTCATGTACATTTACTTATATCCAGTCAGTCATTCACAATAGTAAACTTGACGAAACTGACTGCGATGCAAAAAATAGCGCACATCAAATTATTATGTACGTCGTTAGGTGTGACATTAGTTTGCACTAAGCAATATCTTAAACTCGACTGTTTAAACACCACACCTTTGTAATTAGGTGAAACCAGCCGAAGAAAAATTGGCAGTGATTGTTCAAAAGTACATTTGATTAACTAACCTTGATTAAAAACGTTGTTCGGTTTCTTAGTTATACTTTATATTTGTAGAGACTTTGCCTTATTTGCATTTACTCCATTCCCATTCATTGTTAATTTCAAAATTATACCCGATACCAATTTTCAAACGTTATAATCGTTAACTAAATTAATACCTTTTTCTGAAGATTTTTTAAAGTGCAAATAGGCAATGTGATATTTTAAATAATCTCATCATATAATGATCTGAATGAATTGTGAGTTTGACCTCTTTTTAGTAAGATTTTAGCTTTATTCGATGAATCGAATACTAAAAATGGTCCTATATTAAGTACATATAACCCTCTTTAACAACTAGGAAAGATAACTTTAAATCTTGTCAGTTTTGTGTATATATCACATGTTTACCTACTTCTTCACTATTTAATCTAGTATATTTAAGACATGCATTTATTTGATCTTAGTTCCTAATATATGACTTTGTGTGTACATATGACAGCTTTCGTCTATTGAATAGTGTTTCGTACCAGGTTGTAGAAGACTTCTTATTAAAAAAATAGATAAAACAGGAACTAGATATATTTAAGTAATGCATGTCATATTAGCTAATTTATAGGGAAACATTTGGTTGATAAGGATTATTTTACCTTGACATGTTCTAAATTTAACAGCATGGTAAACATTTATATGTAAAAAAAATAATTTTCAGATTTTAAAAATTAAAACAAGAAGTCTTTGTGAAACACTATGCCCTCGGCAGCCCATGTCTACAATGCATCTTTTAATTAATGATAAAAATTGCAACATAGTTTAGAAATTTAGTTTAAATAGATATTTGTAATAAGCTCCATTAGTTTCACTCAAGTTAAGAATATCAAACTTCTTGCCATTGTAATGAACCTGCTAAAATCAAAATATAAATTTTGATTTTTTTACCTTTGTGTCCTTGACTTTTGACCAGACCCTAATGAAGTTTGCATTATGGTGTTCAGATTATATGATCAATGTACTGGCCAAATATGAAGTCATATAACATCTTGTTGAAAACATATAGGCAATATTAAATATTTAAGTTTTTGTTAAAGTTTTTTAGTAATACAAAAAATAAAACAGTAAATTCGTTATGCTGTACACGTGTTTCAAGGAGTAACCTTTCATTAGCACAATTAAAATAAATAATATGGAAAGCGATAACCCAAAAGTAGTTCAAAAAGAAGTACTCATTTCCACAAATATCGAAATAGGATATCGAAATAGGAAGCCAAATCCAGTACCAAGGACATCTACCGAGTGCCATACACGGAATAAAGCCTCAGTATTTTTAAGTTGTTAGAATTTCGGTAAAGACAGTAAATATAACACGCAAGGTGAAATTGTTATGTCAGACAAGTCTGACTATAATTGGGCTTGTGAATACCCTCCGGGACCTCTGGTCCACCAGCATTGGCATCGCCCGATTGTTCAAAATACAAAAAAATACCGAAGCAGCATTAAAATCAAATAATATGGAAAACCATAATCCTAAAGTAGTTCAAAGAGAAGTACTCATTTCCATAAATATCGAAATAGGAAGCCAAATCCAGTACCAAGGACATCTACCGAGTGCCATACACGTAACTTGACCATTGACCTGACCTTGATTTTTTTGTAGATTTGTACAGGGCTCTATTAGATCTACTCCCATGTAGCATATGAAGCCTCTAAGATTTATAATGAACAAGCTTTAGCAAAATCTAGATGTCAACCTTTTAACCACTATTACATTGACATTTGATACGACCTTTAGTTAGTAAAATGTGCACAATGCTGTTCCGCTTCACATGTCCAATATCGAAGTCAAATATAAAGGTCCTATCACATCTGGTTGAAAAGTTTTCAAGTTTGCACTAAGTGGCCTTGGACTTTGATCCGACCAAAATTGTGAGGGGGGGGGGGGTGCAAAGTTGCTTTGGATCTATTCACATATAGATAATCAAGCCTCTAGCTGTTGTAATCAATGAGCTATAGCAAAATCCAGATTTTAACCTCTGTCACCTTGACTTTGACATGAACTTAGTGAAATTTGCATAATGGTGTTCAGCTGTACATGATCGGCCTTCATTTACTTTAGGAGATCCACTACTTTAGCGTGGTGATTTTTTACATTTACATTTATCACAGTAGGCTTTGGTTAGGGTAGGGTTATGGGTTAGGATTAAAGTTAGGAATAGGGCTAGAGTTAGTGTCCTTTGGTTAGTGTTTAGGTTATGAATATGGTTAGCCTATCTAGGACAGGGTCCCCTAAAGTAAACTTAGGCCACATGATCAATACAAGTCCGTATCACATCTTCTTAAAAAGTTATGAGCCAGGTTAAAGTTATGGACAGACAGACGGGCATGCAGACAGGTCGACAGACAGGGCATAATCAACACAACAAAATGTTAAAATCGGATATCTGCTAAACGTTTTGTTCAATGACATTGTCATTATTTTCGACTGCAAACAGGATATTTTACCACATTAAAATCTTATTCGTTGTAATTTGACATATTTGCATTAGAGTTTAAATGCCATGAGAATGCAAAACAAGTGACATGACCAATACTAATTTAATACGACATAATGCCGAATGTTTATAGAGTGATTTAAAATATTAATGCCTTCATTTGGGATGACTTTTTGTGAATGCATGTCACTGTTTAACCTCTTTAAGTTACTAGAATCTTTCCTTTGACATTGTTGATTTTCATAGTTTTACTATCGAAAGATTTAAACATATAATAAATTCAGTAGCAGCGAAAACGTTTATTTCACCTTAAGACTTTATACACTTGTAACAATTGAAATAGAATACCGAAGGGACAAAGTAATGGAAGTTAAAAAATAGTCAAAGTCCAGAGACATGAATAAAACGAGAAAAACGATGACATTAGACAGCCACAAGCCGCAGAATTAAAAACCAAGGTACTCAAAGTGTGAATTTCTGACATCAGGTAAGCATGGTCTGCTCTGTCGAAAGCACCCGTCACACTATCATTGAGTCAATCTAGGAGAAAGTCAATTTTGGTCTTGTCAAATACGGGAAGACGTGAATCTAGATGAAAATATCCATTTTCATTCGGGACTTCAAACAATATTAATAAGATTAATATAATGTTCCTAGCTTTTGATTTTCTATGCCATCGTGATCCACAGTCATGCCAAGAAAAGAAATCGTTTAATACCAAATAATACACCTTTCAAAGTCGCGTGTTTGAGATCCATGTCCTAACCAACAAACACTAGACATGCTAACCCTTCTGGTGCATCAGATGTCACTCTCAGTTACACTAGATTTACACTATGAGTGCCTTGGTTTTGAATGTTGTGTTTTTTATTTCTGTGCTTTGTAGCCGCCTAACGTTAATGCTTTCTGTGTTCTCGTTTTGACAATGTCTTTGGACTTCGATTTTTGTAATTACCACACCCTTGTTCCTTCCGTATTCTACAGCCGTTGTTTGGCGGATATGGCTTATATTTCCTTGGCTGCTCCTCTACACAAGAAACTACTAAATAAGTAATGAAATTTGTTCAGGTTTGACTGATGTTGACTGGGTAAAAAATAACCAGACGAATCAATAAAAACCAAATTTAGATTTTTAATTGGCTCGTTAATTTATCTCTGGTTCCGGGAAGCAGCCCATGAAATATAAGGGAAATCTGTAAAGCTTTGTTGAGAAAGACATGGGTCTCAACACTTGACTTATTATACTCATATATTTCGATTCTTACTCTCAAAACAGTTTTTTTAAAAGTTCAGTTAATACATATTATATTTTGTGAGTCTATCATTAATATCCAATACTTGAAGGTTGAGCTTTGAACAAATATGTTTAATGAAAAAATATGCGTGAACAGATTTTCATTATCCAGTATCCAATGCAATAACCCCTTATCCAACAAGACATATTACCTCACTCAAAGTTAGACAACTGTTATACAGTATCACGACTTGACAACTTATGTTTGGTGACGTTAAGAAGACCAACAATAAAAGCGTTGTTCCATTGCTTTGTTTACCATATATTTTGTAAAGACTTTGTCTCATATGCATTTATCCAATATCCTTCATTATTTATTCTATAACTTTCTATCAGATCTTGGAATTCCCCCTTTTCATCATTTTTGATACCGATGTATACAAATGGTATTATATCTGCAAACTAATGGTTCCGCTAAAGATTCCGTTTTGATAAGCTTGATTTTCCACTTATATTCCTTTTTCATGACTAGGAAAAATATTATTCTTTCCATTTAGATGAATATGATGCAATCTGGGTACAGCTAGGTTAACAGACCTTTTGAGAGATCTTTCTGTTATACGAAACAAAAATCTAAACTTTTAGACATTTCGTCTTTCAAAGAGGGATGAAATCTAGTTCGTTTCTGTATTAGAAATAATTGTATCATGTCATTTTTTTAAACTTAGACAGAATGCACGCCTTTGCTCATAGACTGTTTAAATTATTTTAATATTTAATATTATAATATTTAAGTTACGAATAGATTTGTTATATTTGTTAAAACGTATTTACAGGGTATTTTAATAATACTACTTTCTCCTTCAATGATCATGAAATGTCCCCCTTTTACAGTAATTGATATATATATTATTGTATTGTTTTTCCTGTGCTGCCTATTGTATTTGATTTTGATGAAGGCCCCATCGTGACTTCAGGATAAAGAACAACAACAAAAATTGTGTTCAATTGCTTGATTTTAGCTTGTATTTGTAGAGACTTTGTCTCAGATGCATGTAATCTATATCCTGTCATTTTTTTACAATAATAGAATGATTTTCTAGAAACCAACCATCATTCCCAATCATACCAAAGGGTAAGAATAACTTCGACCAAATATTAAACTCAAAATTTAAGTTCAAATGAACAGATAAGAAATAATGGCTATGGATACATAAAAAGTTTTAGGAGTTTCGTGAATGGGCACCTTTTAACTTGTTACTGAACGAGTAAGCTATATAGAAGTTAAGAATGCGTGTACAACCTTAAATTTATACATCTTCCCTTTCATCCCTTATAACATGACAACTAATCTCACAATATTTTTTGTAAATGCCACGATGTACCTAAAATACTGCTGCAGTTAGCGTAAAACACCAATCATTCAATCAGAATTAATTGATAATGCAGTTTTCAAACTGATGGCTTTTTACACGATTCCGTTTTGATGAGCTTGACATAAATTCCTGTTTCATGCCAAGAAAAGGTCTTTCTTATGAGTTACTACCGGTATATAAATTTGATGTAATCTTGGTACAGATAGTTCAACAGACCATCCTTAACAGAGCTTATAAAATACAAGTACCTTTACTTCCAATGATTGTATCTTCAAGACGACGTGACATCTAATTTGTCTGTAATATTTAATTGACTGTTTTGCAAAGGCTTTTGGTTTGTCGTGTGGTTAACACATACAACATATTCATTTTGTGCCGCATCAGAAAATCTGCAAATAGAATTAGCCAAAGTAAAATACACAGATTGTACAAAAATGGTTTTAAGTTGAAATGGGACTGTATTAAAAAATGAAATGAGCTTTCTTTTTCAATGGTCTATCATAACATGCACCTGTTTCGCGGCCAAATCGATTAGATTGTATATTTCTTTTGGATTTTTTGTTTTCACTGGATTGCGATTCTAATAGTAGTATGAAAATAGGTAATGAAACTGCTGAATGTTACTGAGAAATATGACTATTAGCAATAATTACAAATAAGTTCTACTAATTATCCAACAAGGGAGATAAGACTTAATTTCACTCAGATTCCCATAATCTAATTAAGGTTCAAGGTCACTGGTTTGGTTGGTATTCTTTGCTAAACATGTCTTATTATTATGTAAATACCCAGCCCTAACTGCTTGTTAGTCATGCTTAACATTAATCTGCGCATCCTCAATATAATAACGCATGTACTTCAACTAAAATTACAAGATATTAAGTGATTTGTATAGAAAAAGACTTGTTAATATAATGAAAGGTCTGCTCGAAAGATTTGCTGGTAGAAAATTTACTATTGTGATCAAAATTTTAACCCCTTAAAATACTGAGGCTTCTTTTTGTGTATTGCACTCGGTGGATGTTCTTGGTACTGGATTTGGACTTCTAAAGAGATACTTCTGTTAATGAGTACTTTTTTCTGACTATTTTGGCTGATAATGGCATTCGATATTATTCATTGAAATGCTGCTGCTTCGAGGTTGCTCCTTGAAAAATGTGTACAGCATAACATTTGCTATTTATTATGCAATTTGGGGTCTTTAGAATTATTGTTTATAATTTATATTTCATTAATTTATTGATGCTACTTTCGTGAATTGTAATGCAGGGAGTGTATGCATAATTAAAACCATTAGCTGAAAAGCGTTTTAGGTTGGGGATTTACATAAAATTCACATAGTGTTAACACTAAACTGAAAAGGGGGCCTTTATCCTGAAACTATTATTGCTTAGTAAAAAAAACAAAGAAAGAAGATTTGATAAAATTGACTGTCTTGTTTTTCTGTATCTTTTTATCACTATACATTGAGCAGAATTATATATAGATCTTATCTGCATTGGAAATTTCCTAGACGTCATTATTGTAGGTATAATTATGAATTTATGCAGTGCCAGTTTAAAGAATTGATGGAAACAAAATGAATAAAACACTCTTTGTCAATAATTAATTTGTGAATTAACTTCTGCTTTGCAGTTAATGTTAATGAATTCATTATATCATTTTGCAATATAGTAATATGTATAAGAATATTGGATATTTATGTAACTGTATACAAATATCAATGTAAAAATCAAAACTGGTCGTTTCAGAGCACACTAGATAAATAACTTCGAACGAATCTCTTTATAAGATAAGACGCATTGACGTCATGTTTATGGATTGAGTTTATCAAAGAGGTATGACCACATTCCAATTCAAATGGTCAGCTCGGCACCTGTACTGCATTTGTTCAAGGTCCCGTCTTTATGTTCTAAGTGACCCCTGCATGTGTGAGGTAGTTAGGTCACAAAACGGAAAGCTTGGCCATGAGCAATTGTACACAGAATGTGTAGAGAAATGCCAGAATGTGTAGAGAAATGCCATGATCTATACAGACTGCTTTCATATTTCTCGATAAAAGAGCAGACTCGCTCGGGTCGTATGGAATGCAAAATTTCCTGCCCCTACCGATTTCTACCCTTTTCTGTGGCGTTCAAAACTCGTTTCTCCGGTTTTCCCATCCGGAGGTATATTTTTTTCTGAGGTAGACTTTTTTCCACGTCCTAATGGAATATGTTCACTGCAATCAAAACTCTTTTTATCCAATCAATCGAATGGTAAAATGGCTTAAAAAGACATCAAATGTTATCTAGAAAGTAATATAGCTGACGTTAACAGTCCATATCAAGATACCAGGTCTGATATAGCGATATCAGCATGCCTCGTTCTGAAATAGCCATATCAGAGGGTCGAGGGATGATAACCATGCTGATATAGAAAGGCTATGCATTTTGTATTTCTTATATGTGTTTATAAAACCCATCCTTCATGCCAAGTTTTGTCCTTACCTGAGGCAGGATTGCTCGTCGGATACTTTTGGTGATTTATACTCATAGCTTTGGGACATTTTTTTTTTCATTTTATGGTCTTCCAAATATTTTTATTTGATCTCCATTGAGAAGGTCACCTGTAGACCCCTTTAGTTATGATTTTTATGGCATAAAGATATACAAACCTCGTGCAAACCTCTATCTTTAGCTTATTCTGGCTTACGAATTAGATCCTTTGTTTGTAAGAGTACTTTGCCCCGAAATGTTATGCTTGTTGACGACCCCGCTTCCATTACAAAGTGGATACATGGATGTAGCGTTGTTCAACATTTGGCAAGTGGATTCCGCTCAACCCGATGGGATCGTCTTGAGCTTACTATGATCTAAATGTAAAGCCAAAATTAGCTAAGGACAGAGCTATGCATGAGGAAGATACTCCTTAGTTTTCAACAAAATGACTGTAATTTCGCTTGTTTGTTGTTCCTGTGTAGTACTTTGGTTTAAAGTTCATCGCTGTATTTCAGATGCATGAAAAAACACAAAACTTTTGTTAAAAATTTGATCGCACACTGCTATCAATTTGATCAACAAAATATTTTTACTGCAACAGCTTGGATGCTTTCTCATAAAAATATTCACATTGTACTAAAAAAAACTTGAGATAATTTTATTTCTCATTTGTTTTTTACGTGTGAATATCTATGCAAACCTTTCTGAAATCGCAATTTTTCCTTATCCCATTTCGATCACAAATAATTTGAATGTGCGCATGTTTTAGAACAGTCTTTTCATTGTAGTGACATTATACGGTGTGAATTCTGATTCGTCTGATAAAAACTGGGAATATTTTTCTCTTCATTTTTGTAATTAAGAAACTGTTTACATTTTTCAGAGCATAAATTTTTCCTATATGTGAGAAATAATTTTAATTTTTTATTTTGGCGGCTTTAAGATTATATTAGAAAATACGTCGTTGAATCGTCTTGTGTCGTATAGACATTGTCTTGCTACTTTTTTGAATTCATGAAATCGCTCAAAGAACCAATTAGAGAAGTGTATGGCTTTGAATCAATTGAAATCGTAGCTTTTTTGATTGATTAGTTTAACGTGTAAAGAATTTTTATCTACGTTGTCACTCTGATCATCACAATTTCATTTACTGCAACATTTAAGAATTGGTTAAATGTGTAGCTACTCATGAACTGATGACATACCAGATGTCTCTACTCGTTTACGATTTATTTGATTTTTGAAACAACTGGAAGAAGCTGAATAAATAACTTCTCTTATAATAAAGTTAGAGTGTTTATTACAGATCAGTGCTGCAGAAATTTATTGGAATAAAATAAAACAATTTAAAGGTAAGAATTTTAATTTTTATTCCAAAAAAGAAATAATGTTGACATTAATTTTATGTTCAGTTCTTTAAAGTAGCCCTCATTAGCAAACTTTCCAAAGTATTTTATAAATTTAATATAAAATGTGAACAGGTCTATATCAGTTCCCTTTCAAATATTTACTTCATAATGGGCAATACGAAGATATAAACCAAAGGCGTGTAGAAGTAAAATATATGAATGGCGAATTTTCGCCGTATGGAAACAATGATATGATATTGGTGTATATGAAAAAATATAGGACTGGACATTCAAAAATGCATTTATATAATGCATAAAATAAGATAATTTGTCTCCTAAAGACATTATATTTAATTCAAAAATTATTTTTCATTTGTTTTTGTTATTTAGCCAAGGAATACTGGGTTATATCTCAAATATAGCTCGGGGATGTACGTCGGATATTAACAGAGTAACGATGAAGTTAGCCAAGAAATTCCGCAAAAATGTATAAATTGGCTCATCAACTTAAATGTCGTTAATTAAAAGAAATAAAAAGTTCCTGCAGGAAAAGTGATTTATTAAGCCTTTAAAAGTGTAATATTGTCTCCCCACAGATACAGAAAGTAAAAAAAAATCTTAGATGTTTCCAAAAATCGTGTTCATACCGATAGATTTAAAGCAATAGAAGACACTACGTATCTTTAAATTGTTTCCGGGCGATTCATGCGTAGCTGCAGAGCTGCGGTAACACCCAGTCCGATTTCTTGTAAGTATGTTCATGTTGGGTTTTGTGATAAAGTTTTGTTGGATTGGAAATCACTGTGTCCGGTGGCCTTGTATTTCACCATCCACTTTTCTTATTATTCAGATCTTTGGTAATCATTGGAAGAGAATACCCGAGGGAAATATATATTACACAAAAAGAAAAAAGGGTCATCAAGTTGCTATGTATAACTAGCACTATGTGAAAAGGGTACAAATCACACGATCTGTTCCGATATGGGCATTGTAAATTTCAGTTTGTAAACTTATGTTCCGAAACATAGCTAATGTCATTAATTCCTTCATAAATATATATTGAATATATAATAATTTGTTTTAACAAGGTCTATATCACGACTTTTATATTATAAATTCGGTGTGCCCTGATAAAGAGCAAACCAAAACTTAATAGTGGTATAAATTCTTCAATTCCTTTTTCGATAATTCAGAGAATGTAAACTTGAAACAAGCTGAGTTTTCAATATTGTCAAAATGCTGCTTATTGCCATAATTGAGATACAGCTGAACAATGTTCTATTCATGAGTTAACGCAAACAGTGGGAATATATAGCAGTCTGCCATGACGTCTTGGCAGTGACTAAGCAATTTTGATGATTAGACTTCTTACATGATTCATTTTTCATATTTACAAGCGGTTTCGTATGAGAGTGTAAAGTCTTTGAAAACTACAAGTTCCGGTTCCGGCTTTTTGTCGTATTTTTGCAGATTTCACATGAGATTTACAAACTTCGCGAAAGATTTGGTAAAAAGCCATCATGGCTTACAGTAGACATCTGCCGTATTAGTGAAAGGTCGAACAAGTTCCGAAACGAGTTAAATTCTGCGTTTTACTGAGTTTTATCCGTTTGTGATGACGATATTGATAACAAAACTTCTGAAACGAAAAAAAAAAAAAAAAAACTACAACAAAACTTCATCGTATAGGTCGGTGTATTTCTAGTTGATAAAGGGATGTATCTTATGACATTTATTCGAAATCTTTTGATAATAAAACAAGGATATTTCAAATGTAATGAAAACGTTTTTCGATGTACATTACATCATTACAAGTATATATTCCTCGGTTGGATTCACTCAGAAGAAATTGTCCTTATCTCGAACTTATACTTCCTTACTTGATAAGTGTATAGAAGATGGAAGACGATTCGAAAAATCAATAAAATGTTATTTGAATGTGTTTTGTTTAATTTCTGATAGAGAATAAAGAAAAGTTTTATGTATATAATAACTGGAATTAGAATACTGTCAAGTCAGAAAGGGCCCCGCCCCCTTGTGTATCCCAAAAACCTGTTTGCGTAATTTCCTGGAAATTGGATTTTCTTCAAAAACAAAAGGGAGCTTCCATATAAATCCCTGCAGGCAATCTTAATTTATTGTATGACGTAGAGCCAATTCTCAAAATATGCATTTTTTCATAAAAACAAAGTTTTTTCCCAAAAATCATTTGAATATTTTCCTCAAAACGAAAGGGATCTGCCTTTGGTCAATTTAGACCTGGAGTATCAAAATCACATAAATCCCTGAAGGCAATTTTAATTTATCGTAGGACATAGAACTAATTCTCAAAATATGCACTTTGTCATTTAAAAACCAAGTTTTTTCCCAAACATCATTTTCCGATTTTCCTAAAAACGAAAGGGAGCTTCCTTTAGTCGAGCTCAAGTTTGAATAAAAAAAATTAAAAATCAGTGGAGGCATTCGACATGGAAAACGCTGACGGACAGACAGACAGACGGACAGACTGATTACCGCCATTTCATAGTGGGGCCCTAATTACTGGAAAGTATAAAATATTTTTCACCAAAAGATATATCAGGGTACTCCAGGCCCTTGTTACGTAAATTGCAGTATCCGTATCATTATTAATAAACAATACATGTAATAACAAAACAATAGTTGCCATGAAAATAGCGTTTTATGCACCCTCACATTTTACGTACGTCCGATGAATGAGTGCGAAAAAGGATTTGATTTCTTAAGGGGACAAAAAGATTTTATCTGTAATTTCAAAAAGTGCAAAACATGTTATATAACATCTATAAGAAACAATTTTAGTTGATTTAGGAATGTTGGAATAAAACAAACTTGAACTAATGACCTTGTAAAACATGCTTCAAATCTATCAATACTAGTGAAAGTCTGATCTAGATAGATTAAATCTACTGAATGTATCATTTATTAACCTTTAAATAGATGATACCTGTTACTCTATAAATCATTGCAATAAGTCTTCTATTAAGACAAGTTTACTTTTTATTTGTATAGCAACCTGCGTTCGTCTGCAGTATAGCCAATTGTCGATTTCTTCGTCTTAGCAGTGATTCGATAATCAAGTCTACGATGAGAAATATACTCTGTAAAAAGATAACTAACTAAGAAAAAATGATGTTGTTGACAAGATATCAATATTTGTTTATTATGAACTTAACGTTTCAATGTTTACAAACTGACAGATGGGACAGATGGTTTTCGGCCAAACATCAAAGTTTTTGGGTTATAATTTTTATCTGTTTATATGCATGTGTATTGGTGCAAAATATGCCTTTGAACTCCTTTTGAATGTAAACAATTCTAAAGATTTGGATACACTTTAAAAAGATACGGTTTTTAATCGTTTATATAAATTACAGAATAGCGTACGTACTGAGAGATAAATAATCATTAACTGGAAGATGGCGTTAGCCAACAACTTTCATTACGTTTTTATACGACCGCAAAAGTTTTGCGTTCGTATTATGGTATGGTGCAGTCGTCGTTGGAGTCGATATCGGCGTCTGTGTACAGCATAAGTTTGGTTCCAGTGGAAAAATCATTTTCAAATTTTAGAATGATGTGTCTTTGGACATGCTTAGGTCTGGGTTTTAATATCGGGTTCTCGGCCCGCCCGTTTCAAAAGGGGGTAAAGTAAGTGGAACCGAGCCGTCAGGCTAAAACGAACAATGTAAGGAGAATGACAACATCGGAAAAACAAAGAAACAAAGACATAACATGAGGACGGCAAAATAAAGAAAAATGATGACACACACATATACAATGAACAACACCGACCCAATAAAAAAATCATGGGTGTGATCAGGTGAACTGGTAAAGTAAGCATCTCCTGCTCCTTATAAAACATCCGCCGTGTTTAACATGTCAACTCCGGTAGTAAAGTCATATCTGGTAGAGAAGAAACAACTTAATTGGCAAAGAGAAAAATCTTTTGTCATCTGGGAGACAGATATCCCATAGCGGTCCACAAAATCGTAGTGTCGACCGTAAAACTTATGCAGTGATGACTTCAAGTTATGGGTAACATACCCTTATTTAAGTTACCTATATTTGTAAGCAACCGAGCTCTGTTAAGGTAGTCACTGTATCGACATCAGGCCCTTTAGAAGCAAATAAGATGAGTGATGTGAACTCCATCTGCCGGTGCTTTTGGAATGTTGCCACAAAGAAAAGGGAAGTTGACCATTGGAAAAGTGAGCTAAAATCAGACGCTTTCACTGATTTGCCTGTAGAATTGATTTTTTTTATCAGATTTTGATGGGATTTCCTTAAGTGTGCTCCGGAAATGTCGACAAATTCCATGTAAAATGTAGCACTCATGAGATAAATGGGGTCCGAAAGGTGGAGTCTTCCTCTTGTTGTAAGCTTTATGGAATATGTCAAAAGATTTGGCGTAGATCCTACAATTTATGATCTGTGAAGGGTCAAATTTTAAAAAAAAATTGCGATTTTTTAATAAAAATTTGAATTCATTATTTTTCATTAGATTTTGATAGAATATTTTTTCTATGGATGTAATATGTCAATAGATTTGGCATTGCTCGAACTGTTTCCGATCTAGCTGAAATGGGTCAATGGATTCAAAATTGCATTCTCATGGGTGATCAATCAATAACAAAATACAATCTTATTAAAATTAGATCTACCAATTGTTCTTTACAGTCACTACATGGTAGATCTAACAAAATCCAATTTTACTTTCAGTTCTATGACCTTTGACATTAACCAATCAGAATCCAGTCTACATGATTTTGAAGACATTAAGCTTTATGATAATTGCCGAGGATTTCGAATGAATTATCGAAACAGAAAGTAAAATTGGGTGTTGTTAGATCTTCCTTGCAGTGACTGTAGGGAACAATTGGTAGATCTAATTTTAATTAGATTGTAACAAAATACCGAAGTAACTGTAAACTTAGTTTCTGCATATGCGCATTTCTCCAACTTATGTCCGATTCGAATCAAAACATTTTGAAGTCCATAAACCGAAATATTTGTAAAGCTTATTGGGAACAAAAAAAAACCCATAGGATCTAAAAAGAAAAGCCGAAGAACAGAGCCATGCAAAAGGAAGATACTTCTTAGTTTTTAAGAAAATTTTCTTAAGTTTAGATATTTAATTTTTTTCAAAAGGACTTTTTTGCTCTAAGGAATAACAAGAACTTTAATTTATTGTTCCTTAGTTAGTGTCCAGCTGAGTACTGTTCAAGGTACTACTTTGTCTATCTTTTTATAATCTTTGCCAAGTTCTTTACCGCGTCCATATTCATTTTAATCTACACTTGGTCCACATTCATTTTAATCTACACTTGGTCCATATTCATTTTAATCTACACTTGGTCCACATTCATTTTAATCTACACTTGGTGAAACTGCAGTAGTCTACATGCTGCGGTCGTATCATGCTGTGTTAGACGTAGCTCTATTTTTATTTATTATTATTATTTAGGGGATGTATGGTTGATTTCACTTTACAAAATGCATTAAAACATCCGGAAAAGGGTCCATAACCAACCCTAGAAAAGTGATGCCTTGATATTTTTTCAATTATCTTCAGTTGTGGTTTGATAAAGTTAAACATAGCATAGGTTTAGAGGATGAAGTACAACAATAAAAGCGTTGCTCCATTGCTTTGTTTTACAACGTATTTGTTAAAGCTGCATTTACTATATATCTATTCATTGTTAATTACAAGAATTATATTATTTTTTTTTTCGTTCAGATTTAGAACAAAAGACAGTAAGTTGAATGATGTCTTTTTAGCTTATTGATAGTTTTACAGCCCACAAAGGTATTTTGATAACATATTGTTGTTTTCCCACACAACTGAACATAAAATTATTTCATGACTTATTGTGTCGCCTGCGTTCACGCAGTGGCTACATATAGGATCACTATCCGACGTCGGCGTCACAAAAAATTGTGTCGCTTTTTTCTCCGGAACCCTGTATCGTAACTTTTGCAATTTGGCATGAAGTGTCAGTATGGGGACCTATACCGTGTAACAGAGTTTCGGATCTCTCGCTTGCGACGGAACTTAGAACATTTTGGTTATTACGCAGGCGACACGTGTCTTTCCTGGAAGACTTACTATAAGTTCTTTTTATTACGTTAATTGGGAGTTACATCTAGGAAAAGAACCATAATTCTTAAGAATCACTTGCACTTTATTTTAATC
>MJUU01026365.1:27088-44863 GCA_002080025.1 Modiolus philippinarum
AATAATCATACATCACTGATTATAATTACTGATATAAATGAGCTTGATTACTTACGCCTAGTCTGCAGTGTCAAAAGTAGTGTATGTCATTAAAGAAATTAGACTGCTTCTTAAATTACCACAGGCAGCTACCATTCTAATATGTTTAACATTGTAATAGATTTACATGCTTATCCTGATGAAAATAACAGCCTGCAGCCCTATTGTTCACAAAAAGGGTAATTAAACAGGGGTATATTACCCAGAACTTGAAGTCATTACCATAGAAGATGTAGGGCCGACATCACGATTTTTCGGATCGCTATGGATATGAAAATGAAAGGAATGGTGTAAATGTCAAGGAGACAACATCCCATATCCAGGTTCAAACGACCCAAAACAAAGCATCTAGGGGTCACTGTACGGTCTTCAACACAGCGAGGAATCACACCATATAGCAAGCCCTAAATGGCCCCAAAAAGGTAAAACAGTGAATAAATCAATAGAAACAACCCACATCCAATAATCCTAATATCAAGAAACTAAAATTTTATAAGAAGACAAAAAAAGCCAATGACCAACATATTCCTGACTAGGGACAGGCGCAATAATTGCGGTGGGGTTAAACTCGTTTTCTTGGATCCAAATACTCCCTCTATGTGTGGTGAATGGCTAATGAATAAATTAACAAAAAGACTCACAGTACCTCTACCGGATTGGACATGTTCAACACGGCAGGTACTTATAAGATGCAGGAGATGCTTACTTTATCGGTGAACCTGATCTCATCCATGGTTTTAATTTGAATTCATTACCATGTGGTTCTTTTTTTTCATTTTTATGCCGTACTTATGTGTTTCCGATGTCTCTGGATTATTCCATTTTAAGACTGAGGGTTCAGTTTTCACTCACTTCAAAGTTGGTCGCTGTCTTCAGACGTTAAATATATACATACACTGAGGTCCTATACAGCATGTACATTATAACAACCCTAGATTACGAGGAGGTATCACCCGGTTACCAAGAAGCTGTATCTGATAAAGTGTATGTGGCCAAGTGATCTAGGGCGATGGACGAAGTGCAGGCGGTGTTGTCATATCTGCCATATTTGTCATATTTGTCACAATATCGATTGTTAGAGTCCAGTAAAGCAATGGTAGTATTTGGAGCAAGTACAACTGATTTTTGGCATGTACTAACTTTGTAAAGCGGTTGTGTATAATCTCTTCCTTCACAGTCGGAAACTCTTATCACAGATTTCTGTGCAGAACCACAGATTCTGCCTGAGCTGATTACCAGCCGTGCATAATGTATAGGAAAGTTCCAAAAATTTGCCGGTACAAATTTGCAGATCCGACAACGTATATTGCTTCTCTCTGTTTTGTATCGATTATGTTCAGTATACCCCTTTGAGGCATCATCTGTCAAAATGTGCATAATGGTAGTTCCCGGGATTTTCATTTTAAAAGCGTAGTTTTTGCAGATTAGTTGAGATCTTTCTGCTGCCGTTTTTATCAGTTTTTATCAGTGCCATTCGAGCCAACTGGAAATTCATAAAGTTAAAAACTTTATTGTTAATATTGAAATTAACATTTGAATATTTTTTCCTGCAATTTAAGAAGAAAATTTAGGCAAATAGCTGTTTTGTTATGTATATGGCTTAGCGTGTAAAATATATTAGTAGCATTTGAATAACATAATGCAAATCTTTTCAAACATTTTATCGACTGTCAGCTATTTTTTTTAGAAATGTTAAGTTTTCAGAAACCTGGAACTGTGTTATTGTTATGGCATTCATTGATATATTGGTATGCAAAAAGGGCATTTAGGTATTTTTCCGGTTTACACGGTTTGAACACGCAAATCTTAGTTTAATTCAAAAAAAAAAAAATACCGTAGTTACTTGTAATTTAGTTTTTGGACAACTTATATTTCTCTTCAGTGCACATCAAATCAAAATATTTCGTAATCCATCTAACGAAATAAGCGTTAAGACTGATGGAGAACAAATAACCAATAGGTTCTAAGTAGTAAAGCCAAAATCAGATAAGGACAGGGCTATGCGAGAGGGTGATACTCCTTAGTTTCCAACAAAATTTAGTTAAATTTAAATGTTGCAAGTTTCTAAATAAAATAGGTTTTTGTTCCAGCACCGAAGCACTGGCTACTGGGTTTTCACTGAATACCCTATTTTTCTATTGAATACCCTCGGGGACTAACAGTCCTCAAGCATAGGCATCTGTCCATTGGTAGCATATAACAAAATATAGAAGTACCTGTTGATTTATTTTCTGCACATGCAGATTTCGACACCATATATTACTTCAGTGGAGATCAAATTAAATATTTGGTAATCCATATACCGAATTGCATGTAAAAGCTGATATAGAAAATTACCAATAGGATCTAAATAGTAAAGCAAAAAAAAAAAAGAAAAAAAATTAAATAACTAGTATGCTATGGTTAGGATATATTATAGCCCAGCCTTTACTTGTGATCCTGGGGTCTGAAATCTAAACTTCAATAAAGGTGATGATTTTTACTTAGTAATTGTGTATTTTCCTATTTTCACATTTATAACATAAATATCTCTATCATATGTGGTTGATTTGTTGAGATCACAATTTAGTCGCCAATTCCATGTCTTCCACTTTGTTTGATATGAATATGGAACAACTACCGTGGAATATTTTCCATGGTCATACTTATCAATATCCATATTGATATCTTGATTATCTTCTGGACATTTGACAAACGTTATAACGTGTCCAATACGTACAAAATGTGGACAGATAAATTTGATACGAACATTTCTGGTAATTGATCAGTTGGAAAAATCATAGACCACTGATTAAAATTGCTGATGTAAATGAACTTGATTATTTACGCTTAGTCTGTAATGTCAAAAGTATCGCATGTCATTAAATAAATCTATAAATTTATTTTTTTTTGCTCCTCTGCTTTGTCTATGGATTTGTCTGAGTATGTTTGACACATAGAAAGTCAAAATATGCATAGTTAACATCAAGACCAGTATCTGTGATTTTCTTTCTAAACAGACTTATTTCTTAAGGCCTACTTTATGCGGACTATTTGAGATGATGCTATTCTGTCTGCTTGTGATCTCCTTATACTGCGTGTTAAATCTTTCTAAATGGTAATTATCTATTTGGATGGTTTTAATCAGACTTGCATCGGTTCCATTTGAGCAAATTGGAAATCAAAAGCATAAAAAAATAGCTTGTTAAATTAGAAATTAGCGTTTAGTATATATTTTCCGCAACTGAAGAAGATAATTTAAGCAAAAAAGCTGTTCTGTAGTGAACATGATTGAAGTTTCATCTTGGTAACAAATGCAGATATTTTCAAAGAGTTTAACTATCGTCAGCAAAAAGGCCGAAAGAAAAAAATCAAGTGTTAAAGTTTCACTTTTCGTTTGGGTGTAGACAATTGTATTATTGTACAGAAAGCAGACATATGGATGTGATATTTGTATTCCAATCGTATAAATAACCAAAAAATGTTGATTTGGTCAATATCGATTGGCCCCCATACATATAATTCGACAGCAAAGAAGGCATTTGTTATTATTATAAACATCTTCCAAAACGTGACTGTAATAAAGGAACTCATATTTGTCTGAGTACCGGAATAAATGACCTAGACCCGACAGACCAGGACAGACTATATGGCTGTCCAGTTGACCTAAAGATGATAAAAGATAAATTCTATTTCTAATCAAGGGGTCCCTACGGGCAGAATACTAACAAGAACATCATAACAAACAAAGGACAAAAAAATATTGATTCACATTGATTTGTGATTTTTTAAACAAAAATACAGAATTGAATAAAAATAATAATAACAATAAAATAATGCAAATAATGATTCAAGAATCTCTTTGCAGTCGCGCACTGTTGAAGTACGTCACTCGTGAAGTGCATTATTCGATTTAAAAAATCGCAGGAGGACTTCTGACAAAAATTGTAAATTTCTCCAAAATGCATATCTTTTCTTAAAGTTAACCCATTGTTAAGATAAGAAAAAGCTTCATGAAAAATCAAGAGTTGAAATTTGTAGTTTTCCTCCGAGGACCAAGAATTTTATTTCAGTGCAGAACGCAGATTTATTTATTGGACATTTATATTCCAACCTCGTAATAAAAAAATACAAAGAGTCAAAGAGAAATTCTGCGAGTAATGCTAAATATATTTAAAAAAAATGGTGATCTTTTCGGTTGTATAATTGAACCGCACAAAAAGCTATAGGGGATTTAAAGTATTTTCAACGTGCGACTATTGATGTCGCTCTCGGTTTTTATGAGAGTTAACACTGTGAGTGCTTTAGGTTTTTGTGTTGTCTTGTTATATTTTAGTTTTGTCTTTGTTAGTTATGTTTGTGGTACCAATCTGTCCTTGCCCATGTTTGAAAACATGATGATTACAAAAGCTTTTCAAAATTTAACTTGGGTTTGGGGGTTAGAGAAGTAACAAATACCATGGTTTTTAATTGGTTTTGTCTCAGGGTTAGCAAATGACATTAACAAATCAGCTACCTAACAGGCCTTTCAAAAACATATATGACTCACTGACTGTGTGACGGGTGCTGTTAACAGAGCAGGACATGCTTACCCTTCCGGAGCACCTGATGTCACTCTCAGTTTCACTGGAGTTCACAATGTGAGTGTCTTTGTTTTGAGTATGAAAAAGAAAGGAAATGGGGTAAATGTCAAGGAGACAACATCCCATATCCAGGTTAAAACGACCAAAAACAAAGCATCTAGGGGTCACCGTACAGTCTTCAACACAATGACCAACCTCACACCATATAGCAAGCCCTAAATGGCCCCAAACGGTTAAAAAATGAATAAATCAATGAAAACAAACCACAACTAATAACCCAAATATCAAGAAACTAAAATTTTATAAGAAGACAAGGACAAGCCAATGACCAACATATCCGTGTTGTGATTTCTATTTCTGTGCTTTGTATCTGTCAAACGTCATTGTTTTCTGTGTTCTCGTTTTGGCCATCTCTTTTAACTTCGATTTTTGTAAATTTCACTTCTTTGTTCCATCGGTTTTCTACTGACGTTGTTTTGACATAGGAGCTTTAATATTTGAAAGGCGATCAAGCACTATTTGTGAGGTAAACACTTCATGCCTGTCCCATTGAACTAATAAAATTAGAAACTATTGATTAATTTGAAGTAAAAAAAATGCAAGTAGTATCAGCAAATGATATTTTACTACGGAAGTTCATTTCAAAGTGATGTGCTTCGAAATAGATTTTAAAGGATTTACCCCTTAGGAAATTAACTTCAAAGTGATGAGCTTCGTAAAAGATTTTTAGAGTTTTTTTTTATTTTACGAAAGGATATGGAGTAAATGAACATGAGACCATAACAAATATGTTAACTCCAACTGCTATAATTTTAATGAGCTGTATGGCCATTTCGGAAATTTATTCCTCACCAGCAGCATTAGAACCCAAACAAAGGAAATCCATAAATTAAAAAAATGTTGAAATGCATGAAACCAAACGAAATCCGAATAATCAGTAATATTAAATATGGCTAAGGACAAAACTACGATGGTGGGAGTTTATCCTTGTCTTTTTACTTCTAATACTATCCCATTTATATTTTCTTTGCCGTTTGGTGATGTACTATCAATACAAACGCTCTTCATCAAATTTATATCTCTATATTATTTGATTTTACTGCATTGGTCAATATTATATGTTGAATACATTAGTTAACAATTTCAATACTAATTTCAGGCTGTTTACAATAAAATTACATATATTTTGTGCAACTGTGATAAATCATTAATTAATCTACACGTAATAGATCCCGATCATCGAATATCTTAACAGAGTTTTTCTTCATATTTGTTCTCTATTGTATTGTATTTGATTTTGGCCTTGATTTTGACAACATATGCTGTTTTAATCACGGCTAACTTAAAACTTGTTAATTACTTTCAGAATTTCAACAATGTTCTCAACCTCCTACGGGAAACGAAGTAACGATTCTTAACTTCAAACAATCCTCTAGTGCAGTCACAATTAATAATTGAATCAATAAAAATCTTCAAAACCATTAACAAAAATTTGCCGCTTTCGGTCTATGTATAGATGCAAGGATGAGTTGATATTTGTTTCCGGCAAGCTAATTATAAATTCCCAAAGAAAGAAATCACTTTCTTAGTTTTAGCATGTTTGTAGCCGTGTTACAAATTCAATTTCTTTTAAAGCATAAATTTGATATTTCCCATGAGTTATTGAATTAAAATATCACGGTAATTCATTTTATTAGATAACAGTGCTTGACAGTTTCATTCGCTTGAAAGTTATTTGAAGTTAACACTTTCAAGGGCATCACTGAGACAAAAGCCAGCGTGTCATCATTTTGCTTTTCCTTCCCGGGGCAGTTTTTTTCTGTCGATATGCAGCATTAAAATAGTTCCTTAAAAATAGGAAAGCTCTTTTCATATGGAATTTGTTTAAAGATTACAAATCAAAACCAAATATCATAACGCGTATGCCTTCAAAGGGGTTAACCACGCATCATTAGAATAAATTTGACTCCATTGTTCTTCAATATATATGTTTTATGCTATTTAATTTACCTTAGGACTATATTAAGCAAAGTTCATCGTTTTTAGATATTTAAAATTTCAATGGGTAAAATGGATTAAATCAAATAAAAAAAATTTCATCCCTGGGGATGCTTCATATGGAATCACAGCCTGTTATTAGGGAGTTTTTAGATTGTTCTTTGGGGGGAAAAGGTATTTGCACTTGAAGACAATCACAGTGTTGAAGTTTAAATAAATTTTATAGGAAGAATTATTATAAACTTGATGATTTTAATTCGCCGATAGCGGACCACACACCAAATAACTGTATAATTGTTTCATTCAAAATATTATAATGATAGAAGCAACAATATGGAGGTACATCTGGGGGAAATTTAAATCTGTAGTTATTTGACTTTGAAATAAAGTGAAAATTAAATAAAACAAGCATTTCCCTTTTATAACGACACTTTTTTATTATCTCGATAGTTAAAACTGATAAGTTATCGTTATTTAAGGGAAACTATTTAAAAATCTATCTATAATGCCAGGAAATGACATGAAGATTTCATGACCATACATTTAGCCTTCTTAAGTAGCTTACCATCTTGCCTTCCACATGTATGTAGGTATATGAAACAATAGTCATTCACTGTTTTTACTTTAGAACTCCTAATTTGGCACATACAGTTGATTTTCGATAGCTTGAACTGCAATAAATCCAACACCATGGATGTCTCGAAACTTTTTCTAGACCTTTCGTCCGAATTTAACAATTTAACCTCGATAACTAGAACCCCCCACCCCCCCCACCTAGCTCAGCCTGTTTTTATCAGTCCCTTCAGTGTTCAAGCCATCAATATATTTTGGAAGTCCATATAAGGAAATATGTGCAAGAGTTCAAAGTTATATATAAATTAGTAATTGCCCATTTCACAAACGTCCTCGTTATTCATAATTATTAAGAGCATAAATTTACAAGGACACTTTTCCGAGATTGTGGTGATTTAACGTTTCTGTAGACTGCAATTACTACAACTTATGATGAAATTCAAACATTTTCGAAAACTAAAACAATCGAAACATTAGATCTGTTGTAAAAGTATACATAACACCTGAATAAGTCAAGGACAAAGTATACCGAGAGGGATTTGAGTTCACTGTTATTAAACTTATAGCTAAGATATTTCGACTTTTCGAATAATCGATTTTCGGGCTGGTACCGAGTACTGGACTCCAGGGTGATATTACACTAAGGACTAAATAATAAAAACATTTGCTGTCTAAAATTTCCACATCAAGTATTTTTTCAAATGGACATTAAGACACAGGGACATTAAATTAGATATTTATGTTAAACCCTACAATTTAGATTCTTGTAGTTTGTTCTCTATCAGCTTTTACACATTCGGTATATGGATTTTCAAATGTTTTGATTGTCGAATTGAGCATATGCAGAAACAAAAATTAACAATAACTTCGGTATTTTGTTATATAAGGGAGGATACTTTAATTTTACCATTTAGGTATAAAGGCTGATTAGTACACATGAACGAAATTAAAAAATATATATATGTATCTCCTCTTGCTAGACAGAATTTTTGTTTTTGTTGAGGTTTCTTTACAATTATTTTCCAATTAAAATTCTATAATAAAGCAATGGCTTACGTGTTAGCATTGTAACACAAATTTACTTTTATTAACAATAAAAGTTAGTCTCTATTATATGATCTAGTCTTTCTTAATTATATATTGACTATAACTTTAACAAAATAATTAACGGCCTTGAAAAAAGTTTAAAAAGTGGGTGTATTTTCTAAATAATTGTGTTATAGGTCATGTCAACCTTCTTGTAAGCAAGCACGTGTATAAAATATTATTTTGTGAAGCGGAGTTATCATCTGCAATGCTCCGAGCAGATACACACCGTACTAGATGTACCAACAATCCAACGTTAAATGTAAGAGTAAATGCAACTAAGAAATCTTGGTCGACGTTGAATGTTTTTCTCAAATGTGTTTTTCGTTATAAGGGGATCCATTAAATGAGAAAAATTGAATATCGGCACTAAGAATCAGTTTTAGTTGTGATTGATTATGTGATATGATTTTGTAATTTTGTTATATATACTACACAAGAAAACAAAAGATATACAGTGGATGTTTAAAATAGTTTTTATTTAGCTATTTTAAGTTCCAATTTAAACGTATTTAAGTATTCAACGTCAAAAAACATTTTTTTTTATTCTAGTTTGAAATCACTTTCGAAACGGACAGGATAAAAATCCGATATTCGAATTTTTCGCCCGATAGTCGAGTTCTCCGCTAATTGATCGATGAATTTAATTGTTTGATGTCAGTAATTTGGACACTGTACCATATAATCAATATGAAATCTTGAAAAGAAGCAAATAATCTCGCCTTTCGGTGCCGAGCTCAATGAACTTGAACAAGAACTTTGCACATTCGATGACAATTTTTGCCTTCTCAAATCTTTGTTTTATGAAAAGAATAACAATCTAAAGAAAAACGGATCATGTAAGACAAACGTAATCAACCAATGATAATGAGACGTAGAAGCGTCATGACAGCTAAAATAGGGTTACACTTGAATATGTAAAATTATGCCAGAGGAATAAGTGGTCGTCATAGCAACACATTTTAAAGTCATTCGATTAAAGAATGTGTTAATTTGGTATATGCCAAATATGGACATGCTCAGTATTTACGTCCGGATTTAGAAATTCTAGATGACATTGACCTTGACCGTATATGATTCAGAAATTGTGAGCGATATTTATGGGATTAAGGCAACTTCTTACATGCGAAAGAACATTTTTTTAATATGAATCGTGATTTTCTGACAGAAGTCGGGATATCATTTTTTCATCAAATCTGTGTATCGTTTCTTTTGTTGAGTAGTATATATTTTGACGTTTCTGATTTATTTCACCAACCTAGTAGTCAGACTTGTTTAATATGAAAATTTCCCTTGTGCTTTTCAGAAATGAACTGCTTTTTTAAAAATTCTGAGGCTTCATTTCCTGTATTGCACTCGGTGGATGCTCTTGGTAATCGATTTGTTCTCTTTTTTCGATATATTTCGTAATGAGCGCTTCTCTCTAACTTTTTTTTTGGGATTTTGGCTTTCCATACTATTGGATCTCATTGCCGCTGATGAGATGTTACCTGAATTATGTGTCAGTATATTAAAATGTACCGTTTATGATGTAACTTGTTTTTTTATTTATAGATCAAGGATATTTTTTAGATGCCGGATACACATTTATATGATTACTTTTTTTATTTAAGCATTTAAACAGAGTAAAAAAAGCACGGGGAACTAGAAATTTAGAGCCCCATTTCTACCTGTGATTTATTCATGTGTTTATATTTTTAAACGAAAAACATAAATCGCGCTAAGATGACAAGGAAGTCACTGGAATCACTCAATTTTGTACTTTCATTTAAGAAGCGGGCTCTATGCAGGTTAGAACATGGACAGACCTTATATTTGTCAATCTTTCATACTGAGCGATATAACTCATATTTAAATTTTTTTAAAGTTAAAAAATAAAATAATTATATTTAAATTTTAGAGCACGATATGCAACATAGATAGGATTTCCTAACGACAAGGCATTCGTTGCTAGGTTACAGTTATGTCAATTTCAGTTTCGAGTCTTAAATTCGGCAACTGTTGTAATTTTCTATTATTGTCATAATTTGATGCAGCATTTTGGGTGATTCATTATTTAAAACGTTATTTACACAAAATATGCAGTAAATGAATATTGAGTGAATAAAATGGGAAACTGTACGATATTCTTTTGTAAAAAAATATACGCATGTGCTAAAAATATTGTTTGATTTAGAAAATACAATAAATACCCAGGTTGAATACGTGTACACGTGTTTCAAGGGGTAACCTCTCATCAACAGCATTAAAATCAAACAATATGGAAAGCCATAATCCAAAAAGTAGTCAAAAAAGAAGTCCTCATTTCCAAAATATATCGAAATAGGAGGGTTTAGAATTTTTATAAAAACAGTAAATTTCTTGAGTTAAACTTATTTTACTGCTCAAAAGGAAAGGGATCGGGCACAAGTTATTACAACATTATTTTAAGCCCTTTCCTTACAATCTACAACATAAACAAGTAATGAATATAACATAGCAGCAATATTTTTACAATATACAAATTAATCTGTTTTGTAATAATTAGCGAAATGAAAGAAAAGAAATACATATAAAATGCTGAAATTAATGAAACTTATATCATTATAGTTACATGATATAATATACCACTACATGTACATATTTGTATAAAGAAATCGTGTGTTTTGAGATAGCACAAATAATAAAATAAACAAGAGAAAAAAGAAACAAAAAGGGAAAGTCTGCAACATTTTATAAATCCTATATCAATAAATTTACGCAAGGTAATTTTATCATGTCAGACTCGTTCTCTAAACGCAAGGTAATTTTATCATGTCAGACACGACTATCAATTTGCTGGTGAATACCCTCGGGGACCTCTGGTCCATCAGCAATGGCATCGGCCCAATGGTTTCAAAATACAATAAATTCCCAAGTTGCATAGCTTTGTTTCCAAAACGAAAGAAGAGCGTCATATTAGAATTCACAATGAAAAATATCTGATTTGTTTACTACGTCCATTTAACGGTTTTTGGTAACTTTTATATTCTACATCTTTTGCTAGATTTTTTCATTCTTCAATTTTGTGAAATTTTTAACGCTGAATAAAGTGTTCTGTACAGGCACATTTCAAAGTGGATTTACTGTTGTATGTTCAGTGCCTTGCAAATGGACAACAATAGAATTATATAAAGAGGACAGAACATTATTGGCGGAAAGCACAAGCATTTGGCGTATAGTTTACAAAAACAGATTTCGAACCCTTCATCCTTCAGACCTTTTCCGTCGGGGAATTCTACTGAGATCACCCTTTTAAGCCCCAATGTTTTTTACATAAAAAAACAAAATAAAATTTGTATATATGAACTAAATCAAGTTTCTGAACCCAATCAGAACCATTACCTCAAATTGCACGCTTAAGAGATTTCAATATGAAAATTTCACAACACAATTGTCTGTCGTTGAACACCAATTATGTCAATCATACTTACGATTCCAACAGATATTGTTGTAAACAAACTATTGTTAATAAGACAATTTCCTTTTTAGATTGTCTTTTTAATAACACATAAATATTTCGTATTCTCTTTAACGTTAAACAAAAATAATATAGATAGATAAACGCCAAGGACAATAGAGCATGTTCAATTCATACCTGTATTTTCCAAATCGACATTTTTCCTTCATCGTCGGGAAAACATTTTTTTTTTTTAACATAACATTAAATACATTTTATTTCCTTAAACAAACACAGTCCTCTTCTACTTAAACATGCTTAATTTGTCACCTGACGTTTCTAAAATAGGCATTTTTTTTTCGTTATAAATAAACAATTAAAGTATATGGAATAAATGCACATTAGACAAATCGTAACACATACTTAGTAAAACCAAGCAATGGAACGAAGCTTTCATTTTCGTTCTTTATCTTAAGGGTCACCTTGAGGCCTTCAACAAAGAACTTTGCTCACACCTCATAGTACATTCAAGACGGCCCGTAGCAACTGTTTGAGCGAAATTCATTGTTGAACAATGACGCATCCATGTTTCGTTTAGACCATAGATGCCGGGTCGTCAACAAACATTAAATTAACTAGTAAAGTACTCATACAATTGAAAAAGAAGGTTTAATATTCACAGTATTTAAAAAATCCCATGGGTCCGTCTGAACCATATATACTTCTAAACAAAAGAGACGATAGACGGATTTTATTGTCGGGAATACAGCGCGAAGTACAGTGAAACTATATAGTACATTGTAAAGTCGGCACGTCAGTGACCTCGCCGTGTGTCTTTTATAGTTGAGCTGAGTAAACATATGGTTGCGATACATGAGTTGAGTTATTCTTCCCCACATTTATGGTGCCGTTGTGACCAAACCTGAGATGCAGACAAAGATTGAGAGAATACGAGGAGGCTACAAGGGTGTCGTTACCAAAGTGATCAGGAAATCGGAGTAGTTCTGGATAAACTTTCCGCTGAGGTTTTCATGAACATTGTACATGAAAATGGTACAAACAATTTACTTCTTGCCGATTTACGTAGTGCGATAACCAAAGAAGTCAACGTTTTATTAAGTAGGACAAGTACTTAACGTAGGTGAAACGCAATCATCAGCAGCTCTTCACACGAGGATTGAAAACCGTTCAAAACATTATCAAACAGATAATCAACACTGATATTGTGAAGGTTCGCATTTACCTATGAAGTGTATGAACATTTCTGACATTCAAGAACGAATTGATATTGTTAAACGAAAAGACTTTGTTTTTGATGTTTAGGACCTCATCTTGTACAACTGTAACGATAAACATCGTACTAGTCTTTGCATGGGATAATTCAAGGCTAAGGGCCGGGAAAGAGCTGAAAATGTTGAACATACTGAACAAAATTGTATGACGTAGGAGTTGAGTGGATCTACAGAAACTTTTGATGACAAACACTACATTGATTTATGGACTAGAATTCAGATTAAGATGAATGGTTAGGAGTTTTGAGTTATGAGAGACTATTGAGAAGAGTTCAGTATTTTTAAACATTTTTCAGTAAAGTATTTCACATTATGTCGGGAATACAGCGCGAAGTACCGTGACACTATATTGTACCTGTATATTGTAACGTCGGCACGTCAGTGCCGTTGCCGTAGGTCTTTTGGGTTGAGCTGAGTAAACATATGTTTGAGATACATGAGTTGAGTTATTCTTCCCCACATTTATCGACAATATTTTACTTTCTGGCATGGAACAATAACTCATAGATTCACAGAAGCAACTTTATGTCCAAAAATGTCACTTACAATGTCTGAACCATAATTGGTCAAGGTTAAGGTTAATGTCATAATCTTAATTTTTTCTGATTGCTACGTAAAAAGTGAAATTTCGACATCTTGCATCTATTTAATAGTCACATTTTTATCGATTGACTGTAAAATCTGTTCTTATGATCACCACGTATTCTTTGGATTCATTTTTATCCCCGCCGCAACGCGATTCTGGGATATGGTAATCCCGGGCGTCCGTCCGTCTGACTGTCCATCCCCCTTGTAAGCGCTCTAGCAAGTTTATTTCTCATTGGGTTTTGTTGTTTATACAGTAGCTGTAGTTCTAGGATGCCTCAAAGCGAGTTCTGAAATGAGTTTTGTTCAAATATTTTTGAAAGAGTTATGCCACTTTTTTACTTTCAAAAAGGGACAAAATATCCTTGTAAGCCCTCTAGCAAATATATATCTAAAATTATTTGTATAAAATTTATACCTTTGCTTTTGTTTAAAGATATCTCAAGGGAGTTCAAAGATTAGTCCTGTTGGATTTTTTGTAGGAGTTATGCCCCCTTTTAACTTTAAAAACTGACAAAATACCCTTGTAAGCGCTCCAATAAATTTACTTTCCAATGAATTTGAATGAAATTTGTACAAAACGTTGTTCAAGA
Source organism: Modiolus philippinarum (assembly GCA_002080025.1). NCBI lineage: Eukaryota > Metazoa > Mollusca > Bivalvia > Mytilida > Modiolidae > Modiolus > Modiolus philippinarum. Next base: position 41,235 of record MJUU01026365.1, read on the forward strand.
ATGCCACAAGGTAGTGCAAATTTATTTTAGGATTTGGATAAAATTTATACAGAAGCTTAAGTTTAAAAACATCTCATGGGAGTTCAAAGATTAGTCCTGCTGAAATGTTTTGTAGGAGTTATGCCCCTTTTTAACATTGAAAATCGACAAAAGATCTTTTTAGTGCTATAGTCAATTTATGTTTTTATAGATTTTTATCACATTGTTACAGAAGCAATAGTTAAATGATTTGTAGAGTTATGCCCTTTTTAATTTTAAAAATCAACAAAATATTCTTGTTAGCGCTCAAGCAAATGTATTTCTCGTTGATTTTGATAGTATTTATACAGTTGCAATTTCAAGAATGAGTCCTTGTCAAATATCTTTGTACGAGTTATGCCCCTTTATATATTCTTCAGTAGCTTTAGCTCAAAGATGCCTCAAGTGAGATTGAAGATGGGTCACGGGCAAATATTTCTATGGGAATTATGCCCCTCATAACTCTGAAAATTTATTAATATTTGTTGAGTGGCGGGGATATATTGCTACAGTTACACAAGTATAAGAGCATAGGCGGTTTTGACCCTGTTACGTTTCACGAGACTTGCTGCGACGTGGATAATCATTCGGAAATAAAGTTTGCTTTACATGAATCATTAGTCTTTAGAATGTTTTTCTTCTCAATAAATTAATTGTGGAGACAGCAATTACCATTGACGCTCTAAATGTGCCAAGTGCTTGTTCAGGATAGGTCCTTTTCCACTTTTTAAGATTGCAAATTGTTTTCTAAGGAAGTGTCCCAATTGTTGACAAAAAAATAAAAAATAATCAATCAATTAACGACAATCCCGATTATCGGGCGAGAAAAACTGACATTCTGGATTTTCATTGTATCCGTTTCGGCATTGATTTAAAATTAAAAAAAAATGTTGGTGAAAAATACATTAATACATTAAGGATGGTCAATCCTCAAGTTAATTATACCAAGGATTTAAAATTAATATTTTTATTTATTAGAATATGGATCATACATCATTTTAAGCAAAAAATATTGATAGGTCAGTGTGATCATTTTTGAGATTTAAACGCATTAACTTTTGGCGGAAAACCGAACTTCTCTAGACTTTACATTCACTTTGCATTAAGGCAATCAACCTTTGAAATGCAATGAAGAAATATCAAGAATTTCATCAAATTTTGTCAAAAGTCTATTGATGATTAAAACATTCATACTTTGAAATGAAAAGTTGGGATCAGTGTGTAAAATTTTCTAATGCATCATAATGGATAAAATAAGAGAATTCCGAAAGTCATAAAACCTTACCATCCTTAAAACGGGAAAATTAAATTACTTTAAGTAACAATATTTATGAAATTAACTGTCTATCGTTTCTTTTGTTGAGTAGTACCTAACGGTTTGTTTCGACCAATTAGGTGAAAAACTAGGGAAATTAGAAAGTTAACTTTAATATTCCATTGGATTGGATGATTTATGTCTTACACCATCTTCAGTATATCGTCACGAAAACTTGAAAATATATACTAGAACAATTCTTATATAGGTGTTAATATTTAAATCATTTATTAGAGTCTTTATTTCAATATCATAATTTGAAAAACTTGATAAATGTAAATCTTACAACTTAAATTGACTGTTTATAAAAATGATTTAAGAGAATCAGCAGTATAAAAATCATGCCTGGTGTGGAACTCTTGTATCACCTGGGGTATCTATATACATTAACGCTTCCTGTGTTTTAACAGAATGACAGTATCATTTTAGGATGAAAAAGAATGAAAATATCAACTTAATATATGGTGCACATCTACAATAAATACTTAAAATTCTTCTAAGTTAGGTGGAAAAATACAGTATGGCAGAGTCCAAAGCTAGCTAAAAACTGCAATTTTGATTGAAATTTTACCCACCTGTTCAGGGGCGAATATTCTCAATATTTTCAAAATGGCAAGCTTGGTCTATGGCAGAATTCAGCACCACAGCCAATAGTTTTACTAGCCTAGTACTATATTGTCAACAGAATATCAGGATAATTCAGTAACCACCCGGTCAACTGTTTTTAAAATCTAAGTGACCAAGGTCAAATTTAACGGGCATTGGAGTCAGGGACCTGGTAATTGGTATTGAGATGAGGAGAAGTTGCGGATAATGGAGGCATACCCTTACACTCCTATAAGCTAGGGTTTTTTTGTTTTTTGTTTTTTTTTTTGGGGGGGGGGGGGGCANACTTCCGGGAAGCTAAAATGTCCAAAGATAGCGAGAAAATCTGAAGGAATCAAAATTAAGAGAAAAAAATCCTGTTTGCAAGGATGAAAAACACGTTTGTATATACATTCGAACGTTGACGGCTCAAACACCAAACGCACAGATGAAAATAGTTCGAGCTATCGATGTCGAAATATTTTAAAACCTGAACAAAGGGACGACAAAAATGTTTAAAGACGTCAATGAAATCGTGCTTTTGCAGTTCAAGCCGCCAAAAGGCAACTACAGAAAATATAATAACTGTAACAACCCTGACGCTTCCAACATATATTTCTACATAGAATCAAAAATATAACAGGAAACACCTACAATGGCCGAGAAACAGAGTCACATGCCACAAAGTAGCAAGGAACTGCACCAGAAAGACCCCACCATGAAAAAAAGACAAACGTAAACAACGATAGGAACTCGGGACAGCCGGACTTGGTACCGGCAATAGCAAAAGCCAGTGGTATGGGTTAAACCGGTTTATGAGTACCCAAACCTTCCCTTTCTCTGTACCCTTTCATATAGTATAATAAACATACAAATAAAACCCAAAACAGGTAGACTACTACCTCCATGACCACAATCTTGAAAAGGAAAAAGGGCTACAAAACGTAATTTTGAAAGATAGGTCAAGAGGTGCTCGCCGCTAAACTGCCGGCTAGCTCAAGGTTAAACACTGTTGCACTACGGAAGAAAAATCAAACTCAAAACTCCCAGATGGGTTTGGTAAAGAATAATCATGTATTTCAGTAGACATCTGCAATATCAGTGAGAGGCCAGTATGCGTGTAAAACCCTCAGGTAATTGGATCCCAAAGCTACTTTAACGGACACGGGCAGAATCTCTTCTCGATACCCTCTGTTGCTTAAAAAATGTAAGTCACGTCCCAGTTTTTCTGGATTTTAAATCAGTGTCTGGAATTTTTAACAACATTTCCGTAAAATCGAGGATGAGAAATGTCCTTAGTAATAAGCTGTAGGGAAGTGCTACTGAGGTTATGTTCATTAAAGTCGTCAAGAGTAGAACAAACGAATCGTACCAGTTGAGAAGGATAAACTCCATAACATAGGGCTGGAGGAACGTCACCGTCAAAATGTTTTTATTGCGTCCGTGTTCTTCATCTCTATGTTTTTCTTTTCTACACTTTGCTTGTGAAATGTCTGTCTCCGATGTTGCTATTGTCTTTGGATTTTGTTTTGACAGACCGTTCGATTCTCACATATTTTACTATTCTTTTTGGACGGTTCGGTTCACCTTTACTTAATGGAATTTGCATTTAAATATTAATATCTAAACCAATTTGTAGTATATATAGAATAACATGACTACTGGGCCAAGGACTAATCCCTCAAAAGTTTGCTGTCCTTCCTGTCTGTGT
>MJUU01026365.1:47371-61423 GCA_002080025.1 Modiolus philippinarum
TCATTTGAAAAAAGGGTATTCGTTCAGAAAAGAATAACCTGCTACGATATTGAAAAAAGTAATTAAACTGAAAAATACACTAGTCAAAAACACAATAAAGGAACCTGTGTACTTAATCTGTAGCTTTTCAAATTTTTTGTAATAAATCAACAGGTCAAGACTTATTTGCCTTCATTTTTGTGAGGAAAAAATTATATTTCACCATTTGAAAACTTAAGGGTTTACCTTGTATATAGTCTGTATAAATATTCGAAGTTAATCTATTTATTGTTATTATGCCACTTAAATGCATTTTCAAGTTAGGTGTCTGTCTCATTTTACTAGGAAACTAAAGTTAATACCCCATTTAAGTTATACCACTAAAACACTTACATCTCAAATTTTGATTGTATAAGTAGCTGTTTTGTCGAGAACACCGTGATATGAAAAGCAACATTAAGAGGGAATTGCAACAAGCTTACAGTACAGCTGTATTCTGAAAGAAACAGTTAACATACAATAGCACGAATGCTACATGTATGGTTGAAACAACGGCAGTAGAATACCGAAGTAACAAAGGAGTGTAATTTACAAAAGTCGAAGTCCAAAGGCAAGGCCAAAACGAGAACACTAGGAGAAATTGCAATAAGCTTACAGTTGTGTTCTGGATAGAATAGTGAAAAGATATACAGCACCACTGTTAACAGAAAACAGTAATTTATTTTATGAAGTTGAAATTCTTACTATCACAATAAACACGGTAAGTTCCCGTCTTGAAAATAAGTTGTTAACCTCTTTAAGCACTAACCATGTAAGTATGGAAACCAAAGGATTCATTTGAAGAAAGTATGAGTCTGTTCCTGTTGAATGCCTTTTAGGTGTACTGATTCATTCAGATATCTGCATTTAAACCATATCATTCTCTACGAAAATAAATGTCATTCCCTGATACAGCAATATATCAATAAGTCATTCACATTTGGTCAACTTATAAGGCAGCAAATATACCAGAACAAAAAATGTATTCGAAAACTTTCCAAACGTCTTCCATTAATCATGTTTTATTACTTAAGCCTTCGTGAGCAAAAAGAAAAATATGGAAAAAGAAAAATATGTAAAAAAGAGAAAAATACGCTAAACAAATATTTAATGCGCAAAGGTCCATGTACTTTGAAAGAGATAAGGCCACTTTACCTTGAATGCATCGATTTTTCGCATGCCTTTAATCTTGTCAAAATTTGGTAAATACTAGAAGTAAGTTGTCTAAGTGGAACGATACCTCTGCTGGTCAACTGTAAATCCCCGAGGTTATTCATAAATCCAGTATTCAGTCATCCCGAAAACCGATTTTATTATACCCCACGCAACGTCCGTCCGTCAGTCCTGTTCTTGTCACTGTAACTCCTCTGTAACTGCTTGACGGATTGCTTTCATATTTGGTAGGATTGTTGGTCATGATGTGTAGATGTGCATACTTTACTGCCTTATTTATCGGATTATTTTTATGGGAGTTATTGGACTTAGACTGTCAGTCCTGTTCTGGTCACTGCAACTCCTCTGTAACCGCTTGACGGATTGCTTTCATATTTAATAGGATTGTTGGTCATGATGTGTGGATGTGCATACTATACTGCCATATTGATCGGATAATTTTTTTTGGAGTTATGGGACTTAGACTATTTTCAATTAAAATACCAAAGTATCATCACTGCAACTCCTCTGAAACCGCTCAATGGATTGCTTTCATATTTGGTAGGATTGTTGGTCATGATGTGTAGATGTGCATACTTTACTGTCTTATTGATCGGATTATTTTTATGGGAGTTATTTGACTTGAGTTATTGGACTTAGACTATTTTCAGCTAAAACATCAAGTATCATCTTGTCACTGCAACTCCTCTGAAGCCGCTTAATGAAGTGCTTTCATATTTGGTAGGATTGTTGGTCATGATGTATAGATTTGCATACTTTACTGCTTCATTGATCGGATCATTTTTATGAGAGTTATTTCACTTAGACTATTTTCAGCTAAAACATCAAGTATCATCTTGTCATGGGTAATTTCCCTTTAAAATCTGACTGTTTTCAAATCTTCTTTGGTTTACTTTTCTCTTTTAAGTTTAAGAGAAATTCCCTGCTATCACTTTATTAAAAACAATTATTTGTTACATAATCAAGAGTAAAAAAGTTGTTTTTATACAAATTTTTACAATTTTTTGCAAAAATACTTCCATAATCTTTACATATTTCACATTGTAATAATTTGAGTATTTAAATGTATATTGTGTCCTACATTGGTCAATGTTTGCCTTCATTTGAAATATTTTTCCCAGATACTATAGTGGAAGTTTTTCGTCTTCATAGTCTGAATGCACTCTACTAATAACCTGGTTATGCCATGGTGAGTTTTTGCTATCACTGTTTCTTGGGTCTGTCAGTCATACACTTTTCATTCAAACGTCTTCTCTGAAACTGCTGGGCCAATTGGAACCAAACTTGGTCACAATAGTCCTTAGGTGGTCCCCTTTAAAAATGTGTTCGGCAAGTCAACACTCCATCCAAGATGGCTGCCAGTTGGATCTTTGTCGAAAAATGGACCCTATATTCCAAGATCTCTGAAACTACTGGGCCAGTTTGAACCAAACTTGGTCACAATGGTCCTTATAGGTGGTCCTTTTTAAAAGAAATGTCTGGCAAGTCTGTGTCATATCCAAGATGGCTGCCAGCGGGGAACACAGTTTTAACATTAGACCCTACGGGAAAGCATTCAAAGATCTTCTTCTCTGAAACTTTTGAGGCGATTGGAATCAAATTTGGTCACAATAGTCCTTGGGTGGTCCCCTTGAAAAATTGTGTCAGGCAAGTCCGCATGTCATCCAAGATGCCCCCCCCCCAGTGGGGAACTTTGTCAAAACTTGGACAATATTGCAAAAATCTCCTTTGAAAATACTTGGCCAATTGGAACCAAACTTAGTCACAATGGTCCTTAGTTGGTCCCTTTTAAAAAATGTGTTCGGCAAGTTCACATCATATTCAAGATGGTGATGGTGAATGAAAGGGGAACATGGTTTTAACATTGGATCCTATAAGGCAACATATTCAAAGATGTTCTCCTCTGAAAGCACATGGCCAATTGGAATCATACTTGATCACAGTGGTCCTTTCTTGGTCCCCTGCACAAAATGTGTCCAGCATGTCCACATAGCATCCAAGATGGCAGTCAGCGGTGAACAGTTTAACCTTGGATCCCATTGGAAATCATTTAAAGATCCCCTCTGAAAATACTAGGCCAATTAGAACCAAAGTGAGGCACAATGATGCTTAGAGTGAGGCACAATGATGCTTAGATGGTCTTCTTCAGGAAGGTAACAGTCAGTCTACGCCCCATCAGAAATAGCTGGGGAACATAGTCTAATCTTGGATCATATAACATCAATGTCTATCAACAAACTTGAAACTGAGACCCTTAAACATTTGGATTATTTTGACTAATTGTGTCAGCCATGGCCCAGGTGAGCAATACAGGCTTTTGGGAGCCTCTTGTTATGTTTAATATTGCTTATAGGATATTTTTTAGTTCAATGATGCAGGATTTTCTGATATGTGGAGGCGTGGGGTATGTGAGCTTGCTCACTAAGGTTCTTTAATTTCGAAACTTGCAATATCAAATTTTTAGAAATTTTGCCTAAAGACTCAGGATTATCTCCGTCATGCAAAGCTGTCGTTGGCTTATTTTGGCTTTTCATCTAGATTGTGTTACTCTCTATATCAGATGTTACAAAGTTTTGTCTTAAAGGCTTACGAATGGTTTGATTTGATCTACACTGAAAATACATACCTTGTCGAAATGGACATTTGCAGAAACTAAATTCAGAGTTACTTTGATGTTTTATTTGTCAAAAACCATATTAATTAGTAGAAAGATTTAAATACATTCTATTATTTTTGATAGGTTAAAACTATTATCATTGCCTCCTAAATTTGACAGTTTTGATACTTTGATTACTCTTTCGTAGAAGGTTTTGAACACCATGTTCAGAACCAAAAACAGGTGTAGTTTAAGTACTTGAATGTATCCAAGCATTGTAAGGTGAAGTGGTTTCTACAACTTTGTTAGGCTCATGCCTTCTTACAAACATCAAACTTTGACATATATACATTATTACCCCCTTGAAGAAAGAACAACGAACACCCCCTTAACTGAGAGAACTGTTTTTTGCTGATCCATTTTCTGATAAAATAAACAAAGTATGATAAATATATAATTTCTACATTGATTTCTAAGATTATTTAAAGTATAAAAAAGTACAATGTTTTTGAAGGGAGAAAATTTTGGAATAGTTTTCAAAAGGAGGTATATTGTTTTAATGTTTTATGACCTATCGCCTTATCCCGGGGTTCCATGTGAGGAATCATTATCAGAAATGGGAGTAGATGGTGATTTTGATTAAATAAACATTTTTGTGTCCCTTTGCATTATTACTTCATATTAGCCTTAATTCTAAAAATTTAAATTCTAATTTTTGCACATTAATGTTATACTTACTAGTATTCAAACTGAATGGTTTTGTAGGGTTTCTTCATATATCTTTAAATTAAACAATATTTTACGCGTCCAATCAATTTAGAGTTTTTAAGAGAATCTATTTTTCAAGTTACTACATTAATACGGAAACGAAACCTATGGTTATTTTGACGTAACCTTCTCATCGTAAAACAAAAATCTTATGACAGCCCCGCAAATACAAAATAAACGAAATACATTACCTCATAGCTAGCGGCCAATATTATTTTGCGGAAAAAAATACTTCAGAATAAGCTACAAATAATCGTAAATTAAAAAAAATCACTTTTATCGACAATCTCAATGTTACATTGATATGCAAAACAGTCCGAGGTACTTTAGTTGTTCCTAGTTTATCAACTTTTACACATATTTCGGTTAATGGATTTCCAAATGTTTTGATTTGATATGCACTGAAGAGACATAGGTTGTCGAAATGAGCATATGCAGAAATTAAATTGATTGTAACTTCGGTATTTTGTCATCTTTATCAACCTCCAAAGTCAGGTGAGTGTACAGTGACTGAGATACACTTTGCTTTTAATTGTAAGAATGGTTCAAGTGCGTTATATGCACGATGCATCTGGACTTTTACGACTATTTACTAATTATCAAAGCCGATTTTTAAAACTCTTTAGTATTAATTCTCTGAAAATGCATGTGTTTTCCTTGGAAAAAAGACTGTCAATGTCAAGCCACATAACTTTTAACAAATAAAAAATAAGGCCAAATTTACTGTGGTATTTTAGAACTGACTTTATGATAACTACGATATAAAAAAACAACACAAAAATGTATATATTTATTTAGTTTACATATTCTGCACCAGCTTTCTATTTGCATATAAATTTTTTACCTCTTTTCTTGTTTTAGAGCTCATTTTATTTTGAAATCGACAATTCTAATTAAGTGTTTGCAATCTCTATTCAACAATTAAGTTACATTTTAAGTTGAAACTGAAAGATACTTTGAATTAGGCCACAATATTTATTTACTTGATATACTTTGATAAAACCAAATTTAGCCCTCTGTCATTTGTTTGTCCCTATTTATAGAAGAATGAGGCGAAATATTCTGAAATATGAAATCCTAGGTCTTTATTAGACATGATATTTCTATTTGATCTTATTTTAAATCATTACTTATGTGTACTTAAGGAAGCCGTTTGTCAACAAATTTTACTGGTTTATGACAAGCTTGTTACTGATAACGCAGGTAACATTCCGGTTATATATAAATTTTATTATTGATTGTAAAACCAGCCTTAAACTGAAGTGGAAATTCCTAAGAGAAAGGAAATTAGGTCTAAAAATACTCATAAGAATATTTAAAATTTTTCCTGAAGACAATATTTTTATATACCACGAGTGACATAGCTAGGAAACAAAATATTGCAACGGAATTAAGTAAAACGAGCAACTTATTTTCTTACGTCTATTGGAATGTAATTTAAAGCATTACGCCTTTGAAAAAATCACAGAACGTCAATATATATTGTGGATTGTTCGACAACTACAATACTGACAAGGTCTGGAGGAATCCTCTAAATCAACTTTTAGATATGACTAACAAAGAGGAGGTCGCTGTCCAATTGACTACCAGTACCACTCATTGTAACTAAGCGTCAAGCCAAAAAAAAATATTACCACAAGTAAAATCCTAGAAATCTTTGCAAAAATTAAAGATTTAGTAACAAATAATAATATTGTAATATTGTAGACAAGAATTATAAATTCTAGACAAATAAACAACTAACTCCTTTATATCAAATTATTCCAACAAGTATAAGTCGAGATACGATGATATGGTTTATAATAATAAATCAACGTTTAGGCAATCAGGGGGGAACTCCGGCTTAAACGATACGTTTTTAGTTCAAAACTCCATACCAAATTAAATTCTATTCATACAAGCAAAGAAATTTTTAACGAAAAAAGTTCAAAATTAAATTTCAAAAACTACAAACATGAATTGGACGTCTGGTGAACCAAAAGACGATACAATTTATCATATCGAAAGTTCAGAGTAAATATGTCAAGACATCCGAAATGAATTTGATATATACATGTAGCTTGAGATCAAAGTAAAGACAGGCAAGAAGTTGTCACTCATGAAACTGGAAAATTGCTTATACGATACAACAAATCATTTATAAGCTTCAGCAAAATTTCACATCATTCCCACTGATACCAGCTAAAAAATCTTTAACGTAAAAATGACAGTTAAAGCTTGATCTCATGAGAAATTAGACGCCAGTAACGAGAATAATTAACTCTAGTGCGAACAGTTTAACGGAACTTTCGGCGATTTTAAGTAAGATCAATGAATCTGTGAAGACCATCATGTGTGAGGCTAAAGACCTCAGATTCACTGTAATCGTGACACAGCTTAACGAAATAATATCTAAATTCATTTGGATAGCTTTAAACAAATGATATATCTAAGACAAATCGAATTGTTTGAATTAAGATAACATGAGACATATGCTTCACACAGAAAAGTTTAAAAATCTTCAATACATTTTCAGATCATTCCTACTGATTTGAACAAAGAAATCTTAGACGAGGAAAATTGTTGATCAGAATGGCCTTTTTAATGTAAAGTTCGGTCTCATGAGGAATAAGTCACCGGTAATAAGAAAAAATGACTCGCGTGCGAACAGTTTGAAGGAAATTCAGGCAATTATAAGTAACAAGGATGAATTGGTCAATCCCAACATTTGTCAGGTTGAAGACTTCAGATTCACTGTTTCCGTAAAACAGCGTGACAAAATAATATCTAAATTCATTTGGATAGCTTTGAACAAGTGATACATCTCAGACAAATCAAATTGTTTTGAAATAACACAAGCCTAGGAAAATTTAAGATTGCTTTATAAGTTTCTTTCTACAAGATATTACATTGTTTATTTTTGATAGCTAAGAGGTATGATTTGTGGGTTAAAAAGTTCTTTGAGACATTACAAAGGTCATACAATGAACATAAATGATAAACAGAATTTGGTCACGTATTGCCGATTTTTTTATAACTGTGAGGAAGAATCTAAGAAGAATGAATTTTGAATAAATGACAAAACTTATATCCAATCTTATCAACATTAAGGAGCACAAAAAGGTTCACAGGACGGTTGTTTGGGAGAAACTGTTCATTTCTAATTTTTCGAGAACAGAAATGGTGACCCAAATAATCACGTCCCCAGTTTGAACAGAAAGTAAGTTTTTTTTACACAATAACGTCATCAATTTAGACTAGAAGTTTGTTATTGAAGTGAATGAGCAATTTTGCCGAAAAAATATGACTTGATGTATAACAAATTTTAACTTCATTATACTCAAGTGTTGAGCATTGGTAGAAAACGTTTCCCGATACGGGAATTTTGAGTCGTGTTCATTCCGACAACATTTTTGTGTATTAGGCGAAAAAAATCAAAACATCAATACCTTGGGATGGAAACACTAATTTATGAACACTGTTGAGCCAAGGGTGATTTACATTTAATCGATTTGTAGCGCTTCAGATTAATTGTTTTTCGTCAATTAAAATTTAGTTAAATAATTGTCATGCAGGACAAATTATAAGTACACTTCAATTTAATAAATAGTTTGTTTTTAGGTGGTATATATTTATATTCAATAGGACTGGATTCCGATTATACTTCTCACTGGTATTTGAGGAGATCGTTTCCGCCTTCAATTACACGAGAGTTCCTATCTCGAAAGTCCCGTATTTCAGTTTAATTTTGAAGTCTTGATTTCGCCTAAAGAGACATTCAGGTCAAATCAGAAGAGCATAATTTAATCTAGGAAAACCTCACTGATGAACCGAAAAACATGATGGCAGAAATTACGTCAAAAATAAAACTTGAAACGTTTTTTATAGGTTCAAAAATCAATACTACACACATCAATACATTGCTTAACAGTATTAATTATTTCAAATAACTAAATACCGAAGTTACCGAATTCAGCAATTGATTCAAAATCCTATCAAGCAAATTGAAAATATATTCTTCCTGCTTCGTAATCGTTTTTTCCGAATATCGGGATATTTTTTGGCATAATTTTTACTGTGTTCGCCGTCCACAAGCTAGCGCGAGAAGTACCCTCTGTGTAAATTCACTGCCCATTCAAATACTTTGCATAAAACTGAAAAACGCACACAGCAAATACTTTAGTTCCTTGTTTTACACCAAATCGCGAACAAAAGCTCACGCAAAAATAACCCGATATAAGGTATCACGTGGAAAAAAAACATAATATGATCTAAAACTCTACATAAGTGATAGCGATAGAAATTTTACCAAAATTTGATATTCGAATATTCGAATACCAAACATGATCAAGAGGATTATGACATTCTCATACTTGTGATGTCATGGTCTTTCGTTAAGCTTAATTTTTCTTGTAGCGATTGTTCAAAATATGCACGACATTTACAAGCCATATATCAGACGAACGATTAGAGGGAGGTTATCCCAGGTCAATTAAAAAAATTTCTTATTACAAAATTTCAAAATTCTTTCACAACAAATTGCAAAGAATGGTTTTCTTGCAAACGGAGCAAAGTGCAGTATCAGGTACAATAGCAATATTTTAGTCCATAGAACTTTTAAGTAAATCACCACATTTGAAAATCCCATTATACAAAATTCACCTCTAATAAAAGGTATGAATCTAGAATTAAGGCCGAAGTATGTCCTAATTTTAGCCATTAATCATCATAGCGCCATTCACTGTGGAGCTATAATTTTCCGGCTTGAATTGAGTTGGTGTGTAAAATGACGTCAAGAGCAATCAAACAAAGACTATGATGTCGAGTTTTTGACAGGAAAATGCACATATTAACTCCATTCCTTTTAAAAACGATAAGTCCGATGTTATTGCAAAAAATGTCTAAATAATAATGCACAGTCAATTTCTTTCTTAACAAGGGGGATCCTTTTATCATTTAATTTTTCATATGTTTATTGTCTTAGCTATGTTAAATAGAGAAGCTGTCATATTGCAGTAAATAAGATATCAGTAAGGTTTCTGAGGAAAACTTTATATACAGAAGAAAGGGAGATCATTTCTAGCAAAGTGGAAAAAGTGACTTTTCATATTTGTCACTGAATTACATCAGAAAGGAAAAATCTCCGGTCTGACACTGAAGGCATTTGTTAGTTTTGTTTTAATCTTTATACCCGTTAGTATAAAGTTTACTTTATCAATGACAATTTTCCATTTCCTGTTCTTTTTAAGTAAATAATTCCAGTAATTTTTAGTCACAAAGGTTTATAGAACATGACTATAATTAGATACATGTACTAAAACTGTATATCCGTTGTTTCGTGAGATTCTACTTTCACCTAGAAAACAATATTTACAATCATATTTTAAATTAGATAAGATAAAACTGGTCATATAAATACACCTTTATACAATTTATAAAACACTTTACACCTTAAAATATTGATATAAAATAGGTTTAAATATCGAATGGTAGGAGGATGTCAGTTTCCCAATATAAATTAATTATTGAATAAATTCCATTACTAGCTTAAAATTAACCGTCTAGTATTTCATATTGGACAAAGCATATAGGGGATAAACTATACCGGGGTTAAATAGTTAAATGTATTAAAATGTAACCATTTTTGTGTTGTCGGGTATAATGATCTCAATTGTCAAAATCAATTTAACTTCCATGAGTAGATGATCCGGAGAATCTGTTTTCATGTATGTTTCAAAAATATTATATGAAATATGATTATTACGTTGTTTGCACCTGTTGGTTTGTATCTATCATGTAATCATAACGGGTCAGACGGAAATTGATGTCATTGTAACATAAATATTGTGTTTCCAAAACTACATCCCTTTATTGAGGTAAGATCTTGTACAAAATACATCACTTTTTATATACAGCGTAGTATATTTTATTAACTGTAAACATTGTAAATATTGAAAACGAATTTATAATTATATAAATTGATACAATATTTATGTAATACGAACTGTTATAGATAGTTGTACTACTAAAGGACCCACAATACTGATTATTTATTTTGACACAACCGAACCGAAGTCAAAAGCTTCAAAAAGATCCACCCGAAGCAGGTTCCATGCGCAGTTCGCATATCTGACAAATGTGCATGTCAAATTCTTTAAAAAAAAGGTTCTTTGTTTCTCCTTTCCAGTATTATTTGGTTAAAAATGAATAATAAACATAATTGTGTCCATTCCTGATTGCCAAATCGGGACTAAATGCAGCCACATTGACGGTACAACAGAGAACCTAAGTTGTGTGATACTTTTATTGAAATCGTTGGATGTCAATGATATGATATAATAGTCATTTACAATGTTAGTAGATTACTATAGTAACGAATTATAATTGGATTACATATCTAAGACCGTGTTCACATTAGAACTATATGCGATCGATCCAAATTAAGATCGATTCTTTTAAAACCTGCCTATGTTCACACTTAAAATATATGAATCGATTGCAATCGATCGCAATCAGGTTTGACGTTCTCATTAGAACCGATTGCGATCGATCTCATGCTTATTCAAAGCACTTGAATCGATCGCAATCGATCTTTACTGTTCACACCAACGCCATTATCGTCTCTATTTTAATCGATCTTTTTTAGACCACCTCTTTTTATCGGACCAAATAAGATCGATCGCAAACGATCTTTTTATAGTATGAACAGCTAAAACCGATTGGAATCGATCGCGATCGATTCAAATGATGTAAGTGTGAACGGGGTCTAAAATGAGAACACTGGAAGACCAACGACCAAAGACACGATGCATTAAGACATAAACATCTCACACAAAACGAACTCCACGAGTGGCAGGGTAGGCATATCCTACTCCGCAAACGACATATTTCAAACTTTCAAATGAGATTAAATTCACTATATTTCTGAAATTTGGATGTGCTTTATATCAACAGCAAGGTGATATACCAATGGGCACGAATTGTGCTCCTCTACTCGCATACTTGTTTTATGTTCCTACACGACATTCTCCAGGAAATCGTAAAAGATAATATAAATAAAAGATGCCATATCTTTCAATCTCACTTAAAGATACATTGATGATGTTCTTTTCATTTATTACGCATCTTTCGCTAAATGGATCCCATTTATATATTCTCCAGAACAAAAGATAAAGAAAACGACAGATATCATTAGTTCTACGTCTTTTTGGACTTACATCTCCAATTTGACGAAAATTGTCATCTCAGTACTAAAATTTACGACGAAAGAGATGACTTTAATTTCAAACTTTAAATCTCTCTAACATGTAATATTCTGGCTTCTGCTGTTCACAGAGTGAATGTTTCACATTTGATTCGTTACGCAAGAGTTAGCACTAATTATACGGACTTTTTTATTAGATATAGTTATCTTGGTGACCGCCCCATTAATCAAGGCTTCAAAAATTCCTCGTCTCATTCGATCAAGTTCTTCAACAGATATCATTCCCTTGTGAAAAAAATGAAGATTTGGTCGGAACTCTGATTCAAGATCCTTAATTTTTACTTTATATGGCGATGACTATTTGATTTTACTATCTATGAATTTTTAATGGCAATTGCTGTTTAGTTACTACCGGACACTACCGTAATGGAAGGGGAAGTTGCCATACAACCGATTTTACCCACCATTTCTTGTACATGCCTGTACCAAGTCAGACCAATTGTGGTAGAGTTTTTCCGGTGGTTTTTAACGATTTTTTGACGATTCTGTACGGTAATTTTTTATAATCCCCATTCACGGAAAAGTCAAAACGGAAATGTCAAACAAATTTGAAGTCTGACCATGTGACAACGGGGATTCACGATGAAGTTGCAGTTCAACAGCATTTCCCATTAACAATATTGACGCTTTTGGATTATGATGACAATATTTTTATTTTAATATGTCACATATTTTCGTTAAAAATTGTTTGAAAAACTGATAGACCAAGCTCGACTGGCCCTGTGTCATTTTATTATGGACTTTCATTGCATATTTTCGCTCGCTTAGTCTCGTGATCAAACAAAAAATGAAAAATAAAGTAAAACGACAATGATTAATTACATTTTTAAATTTCAAGAAAGAACGTTACATTCTTCTATAGTGTTTAATCCTTTGCATTCTATCCCTTTTACCACAGATGATCTTAAAATCAGGTGTTTTAAATCTGGCGCTTGTATGAAAAAATAAGCAAGGGAGTTTTTGTTAAGAGAATTTTATCATGAGAAAGTAAATTTGTTATTTCAATTGTGACCCATAATTTCTATTTCTTATATTATGGTTTCAAAAACATGTCAAGTACGATATAAACTATAGTAGATTATAAAAGCATTCCTTAATACGGCCATCCTTTCTTTAGTTTTTAATTGTTATATCAAAATGAACAATGACCCCTTAATTTGAGTTTTCATCTAGAAAAATAGAGCATTTGGGTTTCATCACAGAAACTACGACCTTTTTGTATAGAAATCATATGACTTCGTTCATTTCAGATAAATTTAAATATTTACACATGGTCCGCCGTCGTGGTTGTCGTATAAAAATCGAAAGTAAAACTTTCGAAGTGTTGCATCTCCTATTTTGGTTGCATTCTATGATTTTTAAAGAATTTTCAATGTAGTTAGGCAATTGAGATCCGAACCGTCCGTCAAAAAAGAACAACAGGGGACAACGGCAACACTGGAAACTTTAAGAAACCAGGACACTTAAACTTAGTAATTTCCCAACAATATTATGTTATAATAAGGAAAGTATGATGAGTCATTTAATATTAGGAAAACACCTTGCATCCTAATAAAAGACATTTGAAAGTCCAACTGTTCAATGTAATCTGTATGTGGTGTGTAGCAATACCATTTTTATGATATGACAATTATTGTTCCTGTTGCAAAATACATTGGATTCGATTGTAAAATTTATTTGCTGTTGCATTGGCGTATTTCAAATCTTCAAAGCCAAGTTTACTTAACAGAAAATCGGATAATACATATCCTGTCTTTGTGACATGTTGTGTTGGTAAAGAACGGAAAACATAACAAAATACTGGGTCTGTTTTAACAGAATACTTAGTTTGGTAAGATTGTTAATTTCAAATGATAATATCACCATTTTTGAATGATGCCTTAATACACGAACATGAGTTTAAAGAACGTACCAAATAAATTCATAAAATGATACATCATCGGAATGTGGCAAAAAAGCGATTGAGACGACTTTTCTAGCAATAAACGATTTACTGTGGATGTACTTTTATTCGTGGACATCAATTTTCGTGGTTTTCATAAAAACCACCATTTCGTGGGCACATAAATTCGTGGTTTCGAATTCTACTCATTTAACTCTATGGAAAAAAATGCATTTCGTTGGGAACTTAATTTCGTGGTTTAAGTGAACCACGAAATCCACGAAAATTGGAACCCCACGAACAATGGCACTTTCACAGTATTTCAAGTAAATCGGGACATTAACAAGTTATTCAAGAAAACAGCAAACCACC
>MJUU01026367.1:0-17032 GCA_002080025.1 Modiolus philippinarum
AAGAAATACAGAAAGGTCTTTCCGTCTGAAACGGGAAAGACCTTAATAAGAATTTACCGTACTTATGTTTTGACGATGCCTTTCTTAATTGAACGTTATTTGAGATAAAATGATATAAAAAAACTAGTGTTTCGTGAAAAATAGATGGGATGTTAATTGAAATAAAATTTATTGTCTTCTTGTCTGAAAATCCTGAGAAAAAAATATTGAATACCACCTCTATGAAACAACATTTGCACAATTATCCGCCAAATGGATGCAAACTCCAAAATCTCGTAAAGGGACAGCTGAATAGATATTACAGCGGACTGACCTTTGTAAGTTGGGATAACTTGTGTCCAATCCATTTGTTGTATTATTTGTACAATAAAATAAGTTTAATCTAATCAGTGTTTCAAAAAGGAATACCCCTTCAAACTTCTAAATGTAAAAATGAAGTTGATGTATCACCTTTAAAATTTGTGTGAAAATGTAAAAAATATTCTTTTTTTTCACTTCTTCTATAATTTCATTTCAGTTATCTTATTGATTTATTATTTTTATAAAGACCTAAAAATATAGTTTTCAGTGGTAGTTATTTCCATCAGTTTTAACTAAAACTTACTTCTTTGTTTGAATAACGAATGTAGTGTCTGTCTTTTTCTTTGTACTCATACGGTCTAAATATACGCGTATGGTCCAGCTCGTAGCAGACCGAACACGTATACTCATACGGTCCGACCGTCGGCGTATGGTCCGACCATACGCGTACGGTCGGACCATATGAGTATACGCATACGGTCGGAACAGTACGCGTACGGTCCAAATACGCGTATGGTCTAGAACAGATACAATGTAAATGTGATTTTACATATCAGCAGACCAGAGCTGAGACAAATTATCGTGTTCTCGCTGGCACTACATAGCTATGCAAAAATTAAATTACTTTTTCAAGAAAATAAGGTTAAAACTTACATGAAAAAAAGCGGGGCATTTTTCTTTTATTCCTCGAGACATCCAAGATTTGAAATATTCCCGTGGGTATTGTTATTACAACCTTTGTTTGTCATTAGGGACCAACCATTTAACTTGAAGGGGGGCTATGGTTTTTTTTTCTAAAAAAATATTTTGGAGCTGATTTTATCTGAAAAAAAATATTTTTGCTGCCAAAATGATGAAAAAAAATATCTGAAGGAGGTTTTCTGCCAAAAAAGTAATGTTAATTTTGAAAAAAAATATATTTTGTTGATACACGTGAAAAAAATACCATAACCCCCCTTCAGATTAAATGGTCGGTCCCTTAGTGATTTAAATACATATATATTTTTTTCTTTTTTTTTTGTTTTTTTTTGTTTTTTTTTTTTAGATTTTGCAAACACAGAGAAAAAATTCACAGCAAAAACAACACAATTTTTGAAATTATTTATTTTAATTCTGAAAACAAAAATAGCATATCTATGCAGTGCAAGCTTTGAAAGTTTACAATTAAAAGATTTCTACCCACGTAAATGAGGACTTGGAGCACGAATTGTTATGACGAACGTAAAAATGAAAAGTATTTTCTCGGAACCTTTCGGAGCTGAATGGTTGTTGTTGTTCTTGTTGACAATTGAAATATGTGATTTTATCGTTTTTCCGTCTTCTTTCGGAGCTTTAGATAATGAGGCAAGATGCAGAATAAGTATTTCAATAAACGAAGTCTTCGTAAAGAATTTTCATGAATAACAAATACCGAAGTTAGTGTTAATTTTTTTTCTGCATATGCCCATTTCGACCCCTTATGTTTTTTCAATGCAGATCAAATCAAAACAATTGGAAATCCATAAACGTAAATATGTGTTAAGTTGATAGAGAACAAGTAATTAATATAATCTAAACAATAAAGCCCAACTCAGCTTAAGACAGAGCTATGTGAGATGGTGATACTTTTCAGTTTTGAACACAATTTTGCTAAATTTAAATTCTGCAAGCTTCCAAATAAATCTGTTTTCGGGCCAGCACCGAAGTTCAGGCTATTTGGTTGGCGAACACCCTTAGGGACTAACACAGTCCGATATCCGATACATATTCAACAAAAGAATGTGAGCTCTCCTGTAGAAAAGATAAAAAAAAATCAATTGCTTTGTTTAGGTCTGTTGTTATGTGCTTTAAAAGTTACTTATAATATGAAATATTCTACTTTTTCATGTGAATGTGACAGACTTCGATATAGACAAATGACGAACAGTTTTTGATTGAAGCAACTTTGCTTATTTTAGAAGAAAAAATGATATTTAATGAAATTTGCCTCTTATATAAACTTATGCATCGTAATGTTTCTTATATATTAACATTGACAAAAAAAGTATGCATTTTCTTAAAATTATTTCATGGGCCAATTTTCGGCAGTGTACATGCAGCGGTTCAGATACAATAAATTAAATAAAATGACCATAATTCGACGTGTAACTTTCTGTTTTTGTTAACAAAATCGATTACTACTCACTAAGCCACGTGGTTTCTTTGAATGCCCTTTCAGTGATAACATGCCTCTTTTCCTGATCGATACGAAGACTTGAAAATTAAACCAATAAAATCTGGTGATGATGATTACTATTGAGATCGTGGGTACAAAATGTAAATGGTGCTGTTTCAGGACAACATAATTTTGCTTAGCAACATCGAAAGACTTTTGGATTGCTGCGTTTCTTATACAGAAATCGTCACTAAATTGGCCTATAGATGAAGTATGTCAAAAAATCTATCTGTGCATACAATTTTTGTCAAGGTAAATGCATTTTAACGTCCGATAATAATTGATTTTATCCAGTCTGCTCATTGATTATTTTTATCACGACCGTAAATTTTCCAAGAAATTCCCGTATCACCCCTTCTTGTGGGCAAGTTTAATCACCTTTTCTCTACAAAGCAAAGGTCTGGGAATTGAATGACGTTTTCTCTAAATATTATATTCGTCAATTTCTTTTTTAATCTCAAGATTGTGTCGATTGTTTACTTTCGTCGCCAAAGATTGTGTCGATTGTTTACTTTCGTCGACAAAGATTGTGTCGATTGTTTACTTTCGTCGCCATGCGCTTACTTTATTAAGAAAAATTTATGAACACAGAAGAGTTTTTCTAGAGGGGAGACAATTTTATACCACTAGATTTCCCGCTCAACAGTCAACCAGCAGAGGCATTTAGACCTTATAATTACATTGTATTTTAATGTCGACGACTGAAATTTGTGATAACCTATGTGTTTGTTTCATGTACTACCAGGGACTTTTTAAATGTCAGATACAGCATCACAGTCACGTAAAACCCGAACAAGATTCTTTTATTATAAACATGAGTGATCAACACGAATTATTAATGGTCAAAACATCCGAAACAAAAGATAACCCATTTACTTTTTTTAAATTTATTTATTCAATTGCAGAACATAAACCAATTTAGGTTACAGCAATACATGAAACATACATACAACAAACATTATGAAATACAAATTTAGCAAATTGATACAAAGACATCATCGGTCTACCTTCCTCTGTTCTCATGACTGTTTTATAAAAGACACCACTGCCTTCATTTCATCCGGTGTTGAAGAGTTGAAAACAATACTTATTTTTTAATTATTTGGTAAAGCAGAAAAAAAAATGTAAAAATATTATAAAGTAAGTGAGAACCGAACCGTCAATCAAAAGAACGAACAATCCATGGACAATGACAACATCGGAAACACTAAGAAACAAGGACAAGGAATAACTGAAAAAGAAATGATATTCATCTTCAATAGTCTTACATAATTATATAACCTTTGATTTCTTGGAATTTTAACATATCTACCCTTCTCAATTAAAAGATCATGATCACTTACTCCAAATTTCGTAATTTACTATATCATTGTCGGAGGAGGACATTGAAAGAATTGCCACAGAAGTTTAAACTGAAAATGTCGTGAATTTACAAACGTTGGTTGATCGTATGATAGAAGAAAAAATAAAGCCAGTGGTATTGCGATTAGACCTCGTTGAAAACAAGCACCTGCGGCACAAGTTGGACGACCTCAAACAATATGGTACACACAGTCTACTCCAAGTTGCAGGTATACCTGAAAAACTCGTGGAAAATACAGATTATATCGTATCGAAACTTTTCACAGACATTGGCCCCAGCTTCAACGTAGCAGAAATGGAGCGTCCACATCGTGACGCCCATCTACATCAGCCGGAATAGAATCTGATGCTATTCGTGACGACTAATGAGAGCGTAGGCAAAACCATGGAAAACTATGCTCAACATAAAGGACCCAAATATCAAACTTGGAATTCTGAAATAGGGAAAAATCTTCAACAATCTACCGAGTACCGCAATGTTTATATTAACGATGACCTTACTTGTCTCGGTATGTAAAACAGCTAATTTAAACAGCACTGGACTGTTGAATGAATGGCATAAAGGATGTAAACGATCGTGCACATATTCAGTTGTTTAAATTTCAGATTGGTGTTATTTTGATTAGAATTCTCTCTAACCCTTTTAAATTGATATTGGAATTACGTGAAGTGTGACGATTATTCAGTTTATAGAGAGAGAATAGGTCTGTTTTTCCATACTTGAAAAAGTCCAAGAAGAGTAAAATGTCGTCAATCTTTGAAGTTTTTGTTTCACGTTTATATTTCAGCATTGCCTTCAATTTTCATTTTTTTTTTCTTGGAAAGATGTATTGTTCAGAAAATTCTTCACGTAACGTTGTAGATGTGCACAACAATTTACAAACAAATAACAAAATACCGAGGTCACTGTGAATTTATGTTCTGCATATGCGCATTTCGACAACTTATGTCTCTTCAGTGCAGATAAAATCAAAATATTTAGAAGTCCATAAACCGAAATAGGTGTAAAACTGATAGAGAACAAATAACCAATAAGATCTAAATAGAAAAGCCGAAATCAGCTAAGGACAGAGATATACAAGAGGGAGATACTCCTATGATGTCTCACTAGTCCTTTCTCTATTTTTCTTGTGCTTTACATTAATTATGTTTTTGTTAACAGCTGATATTGAATCTAATCCTGGTCCATTTGACACGGATACTGACAGTAACGTTTTCTGTTGGATCTGATAGCGAAATATGTACATTTTAAAAAAGTCCATTATTTATTCAATCAACAAAATGTTCAAAGTTTACTTCCGAAAATAACTTAGGTTTCTTTTTTTTAACAAACATATATCTTTATTGCACATTTCTTGCTGATTAACAATTACAAAAAATAACTTAGATTTCAACCGAGTATAATTTCTACGATATACTGTCATGGTAGAAAGTTGGTTGAATCCAACCATTATCGACGAACTAATAGCAGATTATAGCAATACCGTCATTTTGTGTATATCGTTATAATAGACGTGATCGCATAGGAGGTTACGTAATAGTTTATCTAAAGAAAATATTGCTTGTTCAACATGACTTGACTTGCATGTTGGTAATTTTGAATGCATATGGCTTGAAATAAAACTGAAGAATATGAAATACTTGTATGAAAAGTTTCCGCAACCAGCAAAAGTGGGATTACTTTAGTCAATCCTATAATTGAGTCTGCTCTAAATACAAATTTGGACGTACAGATCACTAGTGATTTCAATATTGATCATGATCAGAATATAGTAATTCAAATAACAAAATAACAAACATACTTGATCAATATAGTCTGCATAGGTTAATAATGGAAATATAACATCTGGAAGATGCTCCTATTTTTTTCATTGGCTGAAACGGTCACGTGATTTTAAGAACATTCAGGGTATTTTCAGCTTTGTTTCTATTTATAGTTATATTGACGCCATGATTCTATTTTTAAGTATGTTGGCGTTATGTTTCTAGTTTTAGTAAATTTACGTAGTTTTTAGATCAAATCCCTTTGGACGTTCAAATTTATTGTTTTTCACCGAGAACGCTTCATTAAAATATTTTTAAAAAATGACACGGTCGTGATTTATAGACATTAATGAAGGGAAGATAACAGGAAACACCTACAATGGCCAGACATTACAATCACATGTAACAATCAACCAGGAAACAATAAAATGACAAAAGACAAACATACATAACGACAGGAACTTGGGATATCCGGACTTGGTACCGGCACTGGCAACAGTCAGCGGTAGGGTTAAACCGATTTATGGGTACCAAAAATACCCAAACCTCCCCTTTCTCTATCCCGTTTTCCTATAGTGTGATAAACATATAAATAAAACCCAATACAGTAAGACCACTAACTCTAAGACCACGATCTTGAAAAGGAAAGAATAGACAAAACGTAATTTAGAAAGATGGATCGAGGAGTGCTCGCCGCTAAATACCGGTTAGCTCAAGGAGCCTAGCCTGCTGGTAAAACACTCTCCTTCAAAACTTCCCGAAAGGTTTGGTAAAGAATCATCATGGAATTCAGTAGACATGTTTTTAAGAGCAACCATTTAAATCAGTAAATAATCTTTTTATCATTTGACACAGTATTAATGGTACACCTGACGTAAACAAAAAGGTTTGCCTTTTTTGCTGATAAGAGATGCGTTGGCTTGTATTTTTCCTATCAACGCTCGTGAAGTCTTTCCACTCTATTTGGTGCGCAGATCCATTTCCGCCTTTAACCATACCAGAGCTTGCATTTCGAGCCAAGTTCCAGCGTATTCACAAAATCTGTTACCACAAAAATGTAATCAGATGCCATGAATTCACATATGTAATATAACAATGATGGACTTTTTACTCTGTCAATATGTTAAAAATGGACCCGTCCTCGGTCAATATAAACATTACAGGTCCATATATAACATATTGACTTCGTAAAAGTCCAAATTTGATAAGTACCTATTTTACAGAGACTTGACTGGAGTTTGTCTCTCCTGCAGTGTGGAGTCCGTAAAAAGATTCCACGTGGGAGAGATGTATGCTCTCTATATTTTTCAGATATGGTGTACTTGTGCGTGAGAGAATTTCTCATATGGACATACTAGTCATACTTTCAAATTTTGGCATTTATTTTTGTAATTTCGAAAAGTAATTCTGACCACCTGTTTTAAGTGCCCACATCTCACTATTTTATAACGCCAAGTTTTCTTACATTCGACTTGATGAGTGCGCTGTGTTTGTCTTTATGTTGTAATCGTTCACTAGCTTAAAACACTAGTGCTTTTGTCGGGCAAAGGATGACGGTGATTGTAAGCACTTTGCCAGTTTAATTGATGTTTGTTGACAATCCCGCACCCATGACCAATGAAGACATGGATGTAGCGTTGCTCGAAAATTAGCAAAGAATTCCGCTTAAACCGGTGCTAGGGGCCGTCTGGAACTTACTATGAGGTATGAGCAGAGCTCATTTTTGAAGGCCTCATGGTGACTTCAAGATGAAGAACAACAATAAAAGCGTTTTTCCTTTGCTTGTTTTTTACCATGTATTTGTAGAGACTTTGTCTCATGTGCATTTACTCCATATCCTTTTATTCACCATTGACAGTCTTTATTAGATCTTAATTGTAAATTGTAAACGACCCTTCCAGTGTTATATACTCAGAGGTTGGTAGTCCATTTCTTGGCCACACTTCGTTCCGTTGTCAGTCATACGATCACTAAGCAACGGCAGTAGAATACCGAAGGAACAAAGCACAAGATTATATAAATCAATGTCCAGAGACAAGACAAAAGCAAAAACACCAGAAGATAGAAGACCAAAGACACTACTTAAGAAATAGATTATTGCAAGCCGGCTCTATGCGAATTAGAATATCGGCAGACCTTATATTTGTCAATATTTTATACTGAGCGAAAGCGGGCAAGCATTAAAGCACTAATCACTAAGTTGGTGAATATGCTCGGGGATTAACATCCCACCAGGGGATTAACTGTCTACCAGCAGAGGCATCTGCCCAGGGCTAATAAATATCATAATACCGAAGTTACTGTAAATTTAATCTCCACACATGATTAACCTTAATATGTGTAAAAGCTGATACAAATAACCAAGAAGACGAAAATGAAAGCCAAAATAAACACAATTTGCTACAATTTAGATATTTCAAGTTTCAAATAATATCTGTTTTCGGGGCAGCACCGAAGCACTTACTACTGGATTGTGATATAAAAGTTTCCTCACCCCTAAGATATGGGATCCTTCATGAGTTTAGACCTTATGTGTCGTGTTGCAGCGTGATTCGTGAAATATGCCACTAAAATTGGCGTGGTACGTAATTTCACAGATTTCAATACGGGAAAGTCAAAAGGCACCGTTAAGAGAAGCATAATTTCACAAATTAAGAAGCAAAAAACCGTATTTTTTAAAGTAACATAATATTTCCATAGGAAAGCAACCAAACGTGAGACTGCAGTAAATTTCCATTTTGCACTAGTGCAAATATGACTTTGATTTCATGACGTAAGCTCAAGAATCCGGAAAGGAGAGTTTGGTATTTGTATTCTTAATTAGATACATCAAAATTAATCTTTTGATTAGAAAATATTCTAAGCGATACTAGATATAATGACTAGAACATGTGAACATCTAAACACTGTTCTAAAAGACCTCTGAAATTCATTCCTTGTCCGATAAAAGGTTTCCTTCATAAATATCCCACTAGAGAGTTGTAGATACAATTTCTACATTTTTATATGTATATGTAATACACAGGCAGTATTTAATTCTAACTGGCAACCGTTTTAAAAAAATGTTAGTTCAGACATAGCCAAAATTGAAATTGGATCATATATAAAAAATGTCGTCACTGCATGGAAACCATTAAAAAAATAACGAAATACCGAAATTCTGTTAATCTACTTTCTATTTTAGAAATGATAAGAATCGATGAATTTTTAAGATAGCCGGTTTATTACATGCCAAGGTCACTGTGAAATTTATGCGGTTTTCTCTATATATCAGACATTGTGGGACAGTACTTCCTAAAAAGCTACAGTATTTCAGTTCTGTCTTCGGTGTTACCAGTCATTTTATGAAGTAGTGCGCTCATTGAAGAATACTAGTGAATTGAATATTTACAGTTTGTTTTTGGAGTTATATGTTTTACGGTATTATTTCAATAGAAGTGTGCTATGCTCCATTAGGGTTTGTAATATGCATCGTAGTTGTAAGTCATTCAACCGAAACAATTTGGGGAAGCAAAGTCTAGCTGACCAGGAAATATGTCGTGTATGATTTCATCGAAGGGAATTTCTGTGAGAAGAACTTGATATCAAAATGTGATATTATAGAATAATCGAAGTAATTTTTATTTTGTTTCATAAAAATGCAGGAATAAACAGAAGCAGATGTGTACAATTAGTACCCATTGAAAAACCCATTGTTTTGTGAAGTTCAGCCCACTAAGCTTTCCAAATAAAATCATCAATATGTCAATGCCAAAACTGCTATACACAAAGTGTAGTTATTACAATGTAACAACAAATAATACAGTAGCCGAAAGAAGAAATACTTGCTGGGTATGTTATAGAATTTAATGATGATAATAATAATAAAAAAAACAACGGAAATAGAATACCGGAGGATCAAGGGATGTGGTTGTTATAAAAATCTAAATCAAGTGACATGGCAAAAACTGGAACAGAGAAAAAAGACAAAACGAAGAAATGAGACAGTCACAATGCTGAAGAATAAAAACACTACACTTAGAACCAAGGCATTTGTAATGTGAACTTCCATGAAAACCAGAAGTGACATCAGGTGTTCCAAAAGGGTAAGAATATCTTGCTCTGCTAGCTGTACCTGTCACCCAATTAGTGAGTCAAAGCAAGGTAACCTCAAATCCGTGAAGACGTAAACTATAGCTGAAAACAAGACTTTCTTGCAATTTTACATCGCTTTAAGGGTCATATATCCATCAAAATAGGTTATGTGACCATGGCTATAACCTTTTAAACCTTAGATCTAAATACTTTCTCATCCTGTTAAAATAATACCAGAAAATTTCACATTGCGTATGGTTGTCAGGAAAAAAAACTACAGAACTTCTATTAAATACAATGTATAAATATCTTATTATAGTTTTAATGCTACAGCCGATCTATTTATAAAGCAATGAAAAAATAATAATAATCCAGTTTCCAGCCATCATAATTTATTAGTCATTTTTCTTAAAACTTAATAAATCTTCCGGACAATGTCGAAATACATTTTTGTAACTAATGATTTATATAAGTGGGAGTAATTACAAAATTACAGAGTTGTCAAGAGCAGAAGTCCATGAGACAAGAAGACAAATCAGGTGGAAACTACCAGATAAATTGTCGGCTACAATGGTCCTGACTTGGTACAGGCATTTCAATTTAATGGTGAGTTGAACCGGTTTTATGGCTATCCAAACTTCCCCTTCCATTGCGGTAGTGTCCGGTAGCAACTCAATAACAAACGCCATGGAAAAGTCGTAGACAGTTAAAAGAAATGAGTATCCCGGGACTAAGTAAAAATGAATCTTGAATCAGAGTTCGGACCGAAACTTAAAATTTTTCCACAAGGTCCTGATCCCTATTAAATAATTTTTAATGGCCGTATTAGACGGCATTTTTTGATAGGGAGGTCACGGAGATAACTATGTCTAATGCGGAAGTCTGTATAACTTGTGCTTGGTCTGGCGTAACGAATCAACTGTGGAACATACATTTCGTAAGCAGGAGAAGCTGGAATATTACTGTCCATGTTAGGGAAATTGATAATTTTGAACTTGAAATCGTTCCTTTTGTCGTAAATTTTAGTACTAAGATGACAATTTCCGTGAAATTTGAGATGTAAGTCCAAAAAAAGGTAGATCTAGTTGTTTTTGTCATTTCCTTTATGGAAATCTATAATTTGTATTAAATTTTCAAGATTTCGCCTAAAATAAGCTCTTAAATCAACAATTTTTTAGCTATTATTAACAGTGGGAGGAAGTATTTTAACCTATGGTTTAATTTTATAGTTGTCGTTTTTTTTTCTTTTTAACATCAGTATACACCTTGACATTGTATTTTGTATATAGCTATACAATGTAGCTAGATAATATTCAGTCAAAGTAGGTCTATTGAGTTCTTGGAATATAGGACTTGAACCTTAGGGGGACTATGAATTTTTGTAGGTGATTGATTCCTGTGAATCCTGGGGAGAAATTCGATGAACTATTGCCCGGGAAAATTTGACAAAAAAATATTGCCCGCTTTATTCCGAAAAACAAAAGTGGATCGTTTCTGTTTTCAAATTTATTAATTCCGGAAGTAAAATGGCAGGACGATTTCCTGACGTCTGCGATGCAGACATAAATGATATTTTGGAAAATAGGGACTCCAAAAACAGTTAGCTTATGGTAAAATCGACCATTATTCTTTCATTGATGCTTACTGAGTTGAGAAGAATGTAGTTCTGCAGAAAAAAAGCAGCTTTCACAGACTTATGCAGTAGACTACGAAACTTCTATGCATCATTGAGAATGAAAAACGGTGGATTTTATTTCAAAAAGTCAATGATCTCAATTAGGTATGGCTTAAAAAAGCATATTTTGAAGTTGAAGGAACTTGACATAGTTAATGATCAGTGCATGAAATCGGAAAATGATACTTTGGAGCCTCTATTAAAAAAGCGAAGCAGAAAGGGAAGGTAGCATCTGTAAAGAAGCCAGCATCTCACAATACTGTATGATTCTCTAGATTTACAAAGCCCTGCAACACTTCAGAATTAGATGTCTTTTTTTTTCATTTTATGCTCTATTATTATAAGAGGAAAAGAAAATCTAAATGAATTGAAGAAGGTAGAAATTTTAGTTAAGGGACAAGATGGCACTAGATATACTGAACTGAAGGAGCATCTTACAAAAAAATATATCACAGGGAATCTTCATTAGACAACAATCAAAGCCAAGGAGGACGACTCTATCCAGTTGGAAACCACAAGTTATGTCCACTGCAGACATTTGTAATATATCTATCACTTCTTTCAACTGATGTTGACTTTTCTGACAGCTCCCAGCGAAACAGATTACTGTATCTGACACAATTTGGTATGAAACAAGTCCACTTGGAAAAACGCACTAGGTATGTATTACTGAAAAAAAGTGGAAGGACGATTTCCTGAAGTCTGCGATGCAGGCATAAATGATGTTTTGGAAAATAAGGAACCCAAATAAATTTCTTGCTCTTTAGACTGGTCGTTTTCTTTTTTATATAAATAAAAAGTGATTGTATGTTATAAATATCCATCACTGTACTCACAGTGACAAATTGTCCTTATTATGCCCCTGCGACAAAAATCTCGGGTATATTGTTTTACTCTTGTCCTTCCTATCTTTTGTTTGTCTCTATCTGCACATATAAAAACACTTGTGTAAGTTTACCGGGGTCACTATATTTGTCTTACAGACACAAATAATAGTACAAGGAAAGGGACATTCCATCATCTAGTTTTGGTTAGACTTTTAAGAACTCATTGCTGCTCCTCTAATTTGTTTATTTACTCCCCACCATCCATTGCTATATTTTGTTCATCTCTTTTCACAACAACATTTTTGCTCAATTGGCCCATTTAGGTACATGTGCATGTAAACACAATCAGAATAAGAACACTCATTTGGGGTGGCCTTATATCCATGAATAAGCAACAACGGATGATTTATACCAAAAACTGCCCAAGTTCGAATATCATAATACAAACAATGTATGAAACTCCTTAAAAATTATTATTACTGAAATAAACAGCATTGATAGGACGATAGTGTTTATATGTACGTACAAATAAAGGCACGGTTTTATACATATTTTACGAAAGGCTATGGAGTAAATGAACAAGAGACCATAACAGATATGTTTACCCCAACTGCAATAAATTTTAACGAGCTGTATAGCCATTTCGGTAATTAATTCCTCTTCAGCAGCACTAGAACCCAAACAAAGGATATCCACAATTTCAAAAATGTATCATACATGTACTTTTTGTGAATTGCCTCCACCATTTGCCTATGTTTGCTACATGTAATAGCAAAAAATTAATAAAATGAGATTAAAGGATATGATACATGTAGAAAGTAAATGCATATGACACAAAATGAGAAAAAAAAATGGGCTACATTTACAAAAATGTAACCAAACAAAAGATAAATGCTGTTTTCATCTTGAAATCAACATGAAACATGTCAAAGAAGAAATCAAAATCCTTGTATTGTAAAGTGCAGGCTCAAGACACCCCTACCATACATTGTAACATATAATTTAGCATTATTTAAATTTCATATGCTTTATTTAATGTATTCCAAACATTCATAAAATTTGGAATTTTCCATATATTATGAAATCAGTTTTACAAGTGTTTTACAAGCGTTTCAGAAATTTTTTTTATTGATACTGATTTTTGTGGAAATGCATAGTTGTATATGTATCTAAAAGCGCTAAACAAGTATATTATGTACTTTTGTGATATCAAATCTTCTCTTCTGGAGGTTATTTACATGACCTGTTGACATATTATAGAACATTTCTTTCAGGTGACAAAATGAAAGAATTGTCAGTGTCAGCAGGGCTGTCTCATGTGTATACAAACCATAGTCTACGAGCTACAACAATCACACTTCTTCATCAGGAAGGGTTTGCAAGCAGACATATTGTGTCTGTGTCAGGATATAATCGGAGTCAAGTATCAAACACTATTGTTGAATTGGCAAATCCGAGAAGAAGGATATGTCTCATGTAGTTAGCAGTGCAATCATAGGAGAGAATTCATTACATGATGCTGGTAATTCTTTTAATTCAGAACAAAAGTAACGAATTTGCAACACCTAAAAAAATACGAATATAAATGTTTTGCCAAAGTATTACAAAACCATGCCACTAAGAAAAGTTGGATAACAATATTCTTCATATGAAACAAACAACTATGTAATGACTTGTAGCCTTCAGCAAAGACACACATATAGTTGCAAAGTAAGTGAGAACCGAACCGTCAATCAAAAGAACGAACAATCCATGGACAATGGCAACATCGGAAACACTAGGATACAACGACACCACTTAAGTACGGGTCAAAAAGGAAAAAATAAGACACACATACAGATGAACAACACGGATCCGATAAAAACCATGGGTGAGATCAGGTGCACCGGTAGAGTAAGCATCTCCTGAGTTTCTATTCATAGAATTTGTACTTAAATTGACCTAAACTTTCTGAACATGTAAGTCTAAAAAAGTTTGAACATGAGAGAGACCAATCAATCAATGAATGAATCAATCAATCAATCATACTGTAACATGTTAACAATTAAAAAACATGAACATGAAGACAGCAACAATACAAAATCATATATACACTGAAAATGATCAACATGAATAAAAAAATTATGCCGCTTACAAAATTACAGTTTTCCACAATTGAGATTTTATGGTTCAAAAGACAGTGAATGAGATGTCTGGCAGAAGATTTAAAGTACCCATTTTCATTTTTAAATCCAATATTTGTACAATGACACCACTATTGAAAGTCATTACAACATGTACAAAACATGCTTAAAATGTTGCAATGGCAATTATTTGTATTATTATTTTTAGCCTAAAGTATAAGATTACTTATTTTTGTAGGAAATGCTTCAGCCAGTTCAGAATTGAAGGATGATTTAAATATATCTGATGTTGATTTCATGGAGTTAAGATCGTCACATGAGAAAACATTTATGGGATCATCTGAAACCCGTTTAACTCCTATTGTTAGTGATAAGGAGAACAGATAAGTGGCAACCAACTTGACAAAATGCAGTAAAGGAGAAATGACCAAGAAATCTGCACCAAAATGCCCTGCTTATTTCAGAAATGTTGAAAATCTTAATTTAAAAATCAATTACAACTGACTTAAATCGTGTTAACAATCTTTCATTATTTACATAGTTGGGACTTTAAAGTTTCATTCCTTGTTAATTTGACTTCAACTGTTAACCATGTTTAATAAATCATTAAAATTTAGAAATTTAAAATGCATTTTTTTTACTTTTGAATGCAAATATTTGTCCAGTTTTGATAGTACTCATCATTTAAAATTTGCATTACCGTGAAAACAAGTTATGCCTTCACTTAGACAATTTTTATAAGGCAATAAAACATTGTTTAATGCATATAAGGGCAATAGACTAGAAAATTTTGCCCTCGGTGTCAGAAACCCCCAAGTGTTCTATTGCCCTAGGCGGTTGGCCTCGAGCAATAGAACACTAGGGAGTTGCTGACACCTTCGGCAAAATAGTCTAGTCTATTGCCCTTATATGCATTAAATAACTGCATACTATCTGCAATATTTATATTTTTTTTTATTAAATTAGGTCCTATCGATTATACATTTGTAAAATACTAATCTTCGAATACCCTTTAGGCACTATGGGAAATGGTTCGCAAAAACTCATTAAAATCATGCAAAGACAAAAAAAGTTAGGAAGACTTTAATTTTTTTGAACGCACATGGTCACATTCCACAGAAAGTCGTGTTTTATTCCCGGAATTCTACGTCAATTTATGAGATAAGATTATTAAACGCTTGGTATTTTTTTCTAAATCAATGTTGTGCTGGAGCCATTATTCGTATTTTCTTACTGTTGAATATCGCCAAAATCAATAACTCACTGTTTGGAATTTGCATGGAACAGTGTTACATTCTGTCGGAAAACATGTCAAACAAAATTTGTCTTGTCATAAATAATCTGCTTAGCTTTTTGTGTTGTGTATGGGACAGGTTCTGATGAGCGTAAACCAACCGAAGAGTTAAAGAAAATAAATGAAAATCAAGGAAAGATGACAATACTGTTGAACAAAATATACGACAAACTAAGTGCAGGTAAGTGAAATTTGAAGCAAAAATATCAGGCTGTTTTTTTGTTTTGTTTTTGTTTTTTTTTTTTTTTTGTTCCATGAGCATTCTCAAAATGTGATTCATTTTTCATTCATCTTATTGTTTATTTAACACATCATTTGGATTACGTTTATTTAACCTTATTATGGAACTACACAACTATTTTCACCTTAAGGCAGTATGAGTGTCAGATTTCAGAAGCATTGATATCCTCGGCTTTTATCCATTTAAACAAAACAAAACAATTTTGCACATGTTTTCTTGGTCATATATCACTTTAAAATGCATAAAATAGACAAAGTATAAAATTTTATCAACTTCAAATTATATTTTCATATATTGTAAGGCATATAGATAACTAATGGAAACTGAAGGGAAACTCTAGAGAAACCACCTGTTTCACGCCAAAATTTTGACGTCTTATATCTCAAAAATTCTTTAATGGAATTTCTAATTTTTTTTTCATGTTATTCTATTGGCAGAGCTCTTCAAAACAAAAAAGGTAAGCGTTTTAATTCTGATTACGAATTGTCTGACACTTATTCTCCCTTAAGTACTGCCAACAGGACTTTTTGAATGTTTGTCTAAATGCCGAAAATGTTATTCTTGAGAGACATGACATGTAACGTAGCTGCGTCACTATTGGCCTTTTGTTGTACAACTGAATACAACTATTCCGTATGATGCGATGATGTTACTATTTATATAATAATGTTTGTGTTTTACATTGACTATGCGAAAATAGTAGCCAGGGTGATGGACAATAGTGCACGACCCGACGGGGAGTGCACTATTGTCCATCACCATGGCTACTATTTTCCATAGTCGATGTAAAATACAACATTAATATTATTATTATACTGACTATTGACTTTATTTTGAACCACTGAATTTGAAAATTTTTCTTTACAATTGAATGTTTGCTATCCTGTCAATCGTTACCTGTACACGTGTCAATGATCTCAATACACATTTCACCATTACATAAACGCATAAAGGAAACTTATATAGCAATGAAATAATATATTTCAAGAGGCCAAAACAAAGTAACTTTATTGAAAAATGGTTGCAGCAAATACTTTTAAACAATACATTTAAACAATGATAACAAATATTTTAAAAAAGCAAGACAGTGTTACATTTTGTATTTCGATACTTAAACAGTATAAGGGTTCAAATGACTGTTGTAAGATACCACTGTTTTATTTTCATCAACTGTTTCG
>MJUU01026368.1:0-37931 GCA_002080025.1 Modiolus philippinarum
TTGTAGTAGAATTGTTGCATATGGTCTGTAGATGCGCAATAAGCTTTCGGATTTTTTGTATTTATCTTGATGCAAACAAGAGGCCCCAGGATGTCGATTTGACAAAGACCACAGAATTTCACCAAAATGTGTTGTTGTATATTGTCTGTAGATGCGCAATAAGCTTTTAGAATTTTGATTCCGGTTCCAACTTTAGTAAATTTCCTGAAAATGTCAAAGACTGATATTTTTGGACATTTTGGCATATAATCTTATATTTTGGCAAGTATTTGGAAAAAATAAAAATTCTGAAATCTCAGAATTCGAAAATGTGATTCCAAGTTTGGTAAATATCCTGAAAGTCTCAAAGACCACTTATTTTTTGGAATTCTTCCTAGCAACCATACTTTTAGCTTTTTTTTGATAAGGTTAATCATTTTCACCAATTGGAATTAAAAAATATTTGATTCCTATTTAGGTAAATTTCCTGAAAGTGTCAAAGACCACTTATTTTTTGGAATTCTACATAGCAACAATACTGTTAGGATTTGTTTCCATTAGGGCAATTATTTTCACCAACTGAATTTCAAAAATATTTGATTCCAATTTTAGTAAATTTCCCGAAAGTGTCAATGACCACGATTTTTTTTGGAATTCTACCTAGCAACCATGCTGTTAGGGTTTGTTTCCATTAGGGCAATCATTTTCACTAATTGAATTTCAGAAATATTTGTTTCCAATTTTGGTAAATTTCCTGAAAGTGTCAAAGACCACATATTTTTTGGAATTCTACCTAGCAACCAAACTGTTAGCATTTGTTAAGGTCAATCATTTTCACCAGTTGGATTTCCAAAATAATTGATTCCAAATTTGGTAAATTTCCTGAAATTGTCAAAGACCACTAATTTTTGGAATTCTACATTGAAACCATAGTTAAAAATATTATTAGAATTCAAAGAAACATTTCACCAATTTGATTTCTAAAATATGTGATTCCAAGTTTTGTAAAATTCCTGAAAGTCTCAAAGACTACTTATTTTTTGGAATTCTGCCTATCAACCATATATTCTTTAATTCCTTATGGTAAAAATAGTTACTGTCAATAGTTTAATTTCAAAAATGTTCAGAAAAATTATACCCAGGGTCTTTAGCTATTTTCTGTGTCAAACAAGGGTGCTGGGATCACTGTCGTTTCCGACAGTCATTACTCTAGTTTTATTATATTTTTATTAGGACATTAATAAGGATATCTTGAACTAGGATAGTCTTAAGATCTCTTTGTTGTACAATATCAGACATGTCTTAAGATGGTCATAACAGTGTCCTTAAAAATGTCCTAAGACATGTCTTAGGACATATCTTAAGATAGTTTCGTTAACACGGGCCCTGGAATATATTCCATAGAGCGGTCCACAAGATTGTACTATCGACCGTAAAACTTCTGCAGGGACAACTTAAAATTATGGGCAACATACCCTTGTTGCAGTATCTTATTTGTGAGCAGCAGGGCTGTTTCAAGGAATTCACTGTATCGAACACAGGTCCTTGAGAAGCGAATGAGTAAGGAGATGTAAAATCCGTACGCTGGCG
Source organism: Modiolus philippinarum (assembly GCA_002080025.1). Lineage (NCBI taxonomy): Eukaryota > Metazoa > Mollusca > Bivalvia > Mytilida > Modiolidae > Modiolus > Modiolus philippinarum. The sequence goes on from MJUU01026368.1 coordinate 1,570, forward strand.
CTGTTGGAATGTTGCTAAAAAGGAAAGGGAAACTGAGCATTGGAAAAGTAAAGTAATCGCGTTTGGCATACAACAAAGTTTGTAGGCTACCTCAGTTGTGAATTTCAAGATGAAGGTCAAAGAATAAGGCTGATATGGCTGTTACTGTAGTATCCTTAATTTCGAGCTCATTATGAAAAAATCACAAAAGCGAGGGTTGTTTAGTGACAAAATATCATCTATGTTATATCTCATATTTAATGACATTTCATAACATGAACTTCTTGGGATGTACAATGATGTAAGACAAAATGTATACAATTAAAGCGATTCCCTAATGCTGCTCTGAAATTCCCTCTGGTGTTACCCTATTCACGTATGTGATATGTAATTTAATAATTTTCGTGACCTTTTAAGATAATTGTGATAATTTGACAATCTATCGATGTACACCCGTAAACATGACTGGTGGATGGTTTTCATCGCTGTACAAGGTCATAAAACAGTTTATCGCCTGTAAAAGTCCGGCGTGTTTGAAAAAGTGGAATCATCTACTGGAATTCTAATAACACAATAAACAAGCATTATAATGGAGAGGTTCCGTGGCATAAATGATTTGTAAGAAAATGTGATCTTTAAAGACTTGTGAAGCTTATTAAACTGCCGTTATGAAAAATTTCCTTGATATTCTACTCCCTCCTGCGAAATAATTTACCCCCTCATGCCGTGGAGCTACTCCCTCGCGGTAACAGTTGTACTCAGTGTTAACGCTCTGGATAAAAACGATACGAGCCCATGCTAAAATGACAGTTATGTATGATGCCCATTGTTTATTTCTTAATTCAGTTAAACAGAAGAGCAGTCGATATCCTAAGATGGTCATTACGGCAACTTACGTCGGTTCAGTTCTAATAAAATCGAAATATTTTACCACTTTGAGTTACCTGAATGATAAGAAATAAAAGAAAGAAATTTCAAAAGGTGATGCTGAACACGTTAATTTTCTGCGAAGCTGCTGTTACATGTAATTGTTTGCAATCCAAAATTTACACAAAATTAACGATTGCAACGTTTCTAGTATCAGTTTCGAAATCACAGAAATGAAAACGAAGTTCACAGAAACCTCGGTATTTTGTTATTTCAGTAGTTGGAATTGAGAGCGATAATTATGTCACACAGGGAAAGGAAAAGCTAGGACTAAATTGAAACCTCAGTGTTGTAATGTTTACCGAGTTTCTTTAAAGACCTGTTGAATATTAAGTGAGTGTGGGAATTTCCCTACTGATTTTTATCCGGGATTTTGCACATTACTAGTATCTGTTATACTATCGTCATAATGGTTTGGTATCATTATAAACAGGTGCATGTGAAATTTTAAAATTGATTGGCGGGAAGGACGCCCCACAAAGTGCAACACGTGCAGAATTCAGACGGGTAGAATCAGATGTTGGCTTATCTACAAGATATCAATCCGTCACTGACAAAACCATTGAAATTTTTTTCTACAATGAAACTGGAACATGGGCAATAGGTAAAAAAGTTTGAAATGAAATAAAGTATAATATGTAGTCTTTTATAAGATTTCACATTTGTTAATGCCAGTGATTTATAGCGGCAGCAGATCCAGCCTTTGAAAAAAGGGGGTTAAGATTGGGTTCAGTAAAAAAGGGTTCCATTCGATTGTATCGCGATTTTTATCAATTTTGTTCATAAATTCTGCACGAATTGAGAAAAAGGGGGTTCCAACGAACCCCTTTATGCTAATCGATATAATTAATTTCCACTAAATATTATCATAAAAATATTCACTTCACATAATTATGATGTTCAATACAAGAATACAAACAGATATCAATCAAAAGGATATATTCAAAAGTTAAAATCAAAGGAAGCCTACGAAAGCTTAAAGCCTTCTTAAAATGGAGTCTTTTATCTAGGAGGTTAGATGAAAATATCAAAATGCTCGAACAGTTAAATTTGAAGACTTTTTTTTTACACCAACGAAGCTAAGGTGAATTCTCATCAATGAAATTATCAATGTATTAATCAACTTCACAATATACTTTTTCTGAACCATATCTGGCTGTAAACAATTTAATGTAGAGATTCATGTAGCAAATTTTAGAGTTGTAGGTTAAGATTGGTTAAACCAAAGAATCCAACAAGTTACATGTTACACTGACTTGATTTTTTGACAAGTCTTACATACCATTGCCACAGATATACTTGTTAGCTCACCTGGCCTGAAAGGCCATGTGAGCTTTTGCCATCACTTTGCGTCCGTCGTCCGTCCGTCCGTCAACAATTTCAAAAATCTTCTCCTTTGAAACTCCTAAGCCAATTGTAACCAAACTTGGCCTGAAGCATCACCAGAGTATGCAGTTTCAAAGTTGTGTTCGATTAGTCCGAAGACCAAACAACATGGCTGCTGTTACTAAAAATAGAACATAGGGGTAAATTGCTGTTATTTTGCAAATAACTCAAAAACCGTTAGATATAAAAAATCTGACGAAGTAAAAGTGATAAGCATAGCAAGATCTACCTGCCCTGCAATTTTGAAGAAAATCTTAAAACCTGTCTTGGAGTTATTGCCCTTTTTCCGTATAATTTTTAAAATTTGTAATTTTTTTTATTTTTTATTCAAAAATTGTAACAGATAGAGGTTAAGTGTATATTGCAAAAAGGTTCAGCATATCAAGATCTACAAACCCTGAAATTTTGAAGAAAATCCAAAAACCCTTGTAGGTGTTTTTGCCCTTTTTTCACCGAATTTTCAAAATTTTCCTATTTTTTGTCTTTTATTTCTAAAGCTATAGAAGATGAAGGTTAAGTGTAAATTGTTAAAATGTTTGCCATGCTGTGTGGATTTCAAAACTGGTGTTTTAAATTTTTTTGTTGACCGCCATTTTCAAAATGGCCGCCAAAAAAAGGCGGGAAAATTCAAGATCGTTCGATTTCAATGAAATTTGGTTTCCAAATAGGAATTGATGTTGCAACTTCAAAACCCACATTAAACATTACGAACGTTAAATATTGTTTGTTGATTGCCATTTTCAAAGTGGCCGCCAAAAAAGGCGGGAAAATTCAACATTGTCCGATTTCAATGAAATTTGGTTTCCAAATAGATAATGATGTTGCGACTTCAAAACCGGATTTGAAAATTGTTTGTTGACTGCCATTTTCAAAATGGCCGCCAAAAAGGCTGGAAAATTCAACATTGTCTGATTTCAATGAAACTTGGTTTCCAAATAGTTATTGATGTCGCAACTTCAAAACTGATGTTAAAATTTGTCCGCTCACAGCCATTTTCAGAATGGCTGCCAAAAAAAGATGGGAAAATTCAACATTGTCCGATTTCAATGAAATTTGTTTCCAGGTGGATATTGATAACAGGTGTTGAAAATTGTTGACCGCCATAAAAGATAGGAAAATTCAACATTGTCTGATTTCAATGAAATCTGGTTTCCAAATAGATATTGATGTTGGGACTTGAAAACCGGATTTGAAAATTGTTTGTTGAGAGCCATTTTCAAAATGGCTACAAAAAAGGCAGGAAAATTCAACATATTCTGATTTCAATTAAATTTGGCTTGCAAATAGATATCAATGTTGTAACTTAAAAACATGTGGTGTTGAAAATTGTTGTTGACTTCCATTTACAAAATGATGTCTCAACTTCAAAACTTGTGTCAAAAGTGGTCCTTAGCAAGGACATTTTTGTGAAAAAAGTCCAACAAAGAAATACAGTAAAACATGATCAGACTTTAAATACAGTTCAAGATATTGGTGATGTTCGAACTACCAAAGTTTGAGGGACTGAAGTTCATTTGAATAACTTACAGTGTTAGCTTGATTATGGCAACTTAAAGCCAGGTGAGCGATACAGGCTCCTGGGAGCTTCTGGTTCTTTAAAGTTTTACACAATTTTATTGAAGATTTCATGTTTTACTTTTTCACTCAAAAGACATTTATTTGAAAATTCAGAGATCTTATCTAGTCCATGATGTAAACCTTTCTTACTTTTTACATAATGCACATCAAAAAATCAAAATGCAAACATACATTTCTAGTATTTTTACATGCAAAAAATATATTTCATGTATTTTTTGTACATATCTAAAACAAACTATAGATCTTCATGGTATGTGAACCTATTGTCTTTTTTTGTTTATTAAACAATTTAATTAGTAGGGTAATTAAATGTATGCAAACCAGGATGACACCATTCGTTTACCAGTATATTACTCAACAGCCTCATACTTTGCACATGCGCAAATGGTATCAAAATAAAGGTAAAATGTATGGAAGACAATCATGCTTTTAATATTGTTCGTCTTTGTTTATGAAGAAAATAAGAGTTAAGAACACCATGCCATTCAGACACGCAAATTTGTATCTTTTGCTTTTGAATCGGATTTTGAACTCGCATCATTTTCAAAACGCCAGATTGTTTAGTGTGACATCACAGACACAGAAAGCAATGGAGACAGGAAAGACCACTTCAAAAAGGAAAAAAATTAATCTTTTTTTCATATTAGAATCGTAATAATAAATTCTTAACATGGCATCGGGTAATGCTACTTCAATTTTTTAATGCTGTTTGTATATTATTACCTACTTTTCTTATTTTCTGTTACAATTAAAGGTGAAAGAAATGCCACTGGTACATTTGTTGCAATGATACAGGTGTTGAATGGTTCGTATCCAGAGGATGCCAATCCTGGAATGCTAGTCCCTGTACAGAATGGAACAAATATCAGCTGGCAACTGGATTCTACATTTCGGCTTGAATGCATAGACGGTAAAAAAATTACTACTGTAAACTCCTGAAAATATCAAAGACTGATATATATATATTTTCAAGATTTCAGCCCACAATCTTATACATCTTATACATTCTCATATATTTGAAATTATAAAGTAAAAAATAAAATCAGGAATACGTAGAATTCCAAATGTTCTTTTGGTAAATTTCCAGTAACTCTCACTTTTACTTTAACATGTTTTTTGGGAAATGGACTTCCTAATGTTTGTGTTTGATTTGCACTGATAAGACATAAGTTGTCCAAATAAGCATATGCAGAAATAAATTAACAGTATCTTCGGTATATTATTATTTATACCTTGCAACCATACTTTATGAATTTGTTTTAATTATAACAACCATTTTCACTGCCTAGATTTCAAAATATTAGATTCCAATTTTAGGATTTTCCTGAAATAAGTAAAGACTACTACTTATTTTTAGAATCTACCTGGAAATCACACTAATAGTTTTTCGATTAAAAGTGTTTTCCTTTATTCAATTTTTAAAAATTTTGGTTTCAATTTTGGTGACTTTTTTGAAGATGCAATGTATATTTAAGTGATAAGTTAGACCTATAACAGATGTTTTCTGTGACAACTGGTGGTCAAGAAAGTGTCGCAGTGTTCACTGTCATTTCTGGCAGTTATTGCTCTAATTTATTGAGATATATTGTTTCAAATAGATTTGATACCACAACGGCAGTAGAATATAGAAGGAACATGTATGGAAGCATATTTTGAAATTGATATTAACTATATACTGTAAAACCTCAATTTGTTTGGCCAAGTTTGAGCAATGAAAATTGGTTTTGCAATAGGTCGAGGGTGATTTATTCTGGAGGTAAAGGCAAACTAGAGAAAATTCGCTTTAAATATGTTGCAGTTAGAGAGGTCATAAAGGAATATTAGAACAAAGTTATACTACACAGTATTTAAAAAGGTATATTTTTTTCAAGTAATTTCAAAGTTTCAAGCATGGACTCTAGGTGAATGTACTCTAAGACAAAAGCCACAATATAAATCACTATGGAAACTACCTGCACAATACACACGTGCTGTCACTAAGAAATAAAGATTTTTATATTTTTACTTAAAAGATGACTCTTTTTACAACATTTTAGCAACATTCCAGCGGCGCCGCATATTGAGTTTAAATCTCCCAACTCATTCGCTACTTAAGGGGCTTGATCGGTTCCGGATGCTCACAAATGGGCTACTTAAAGGATATGTTACCCGTTACTTGAAGTCATCACTGAAGAAGTTTTACGGTCCACATCACGATCGTGCGGACCTCCGTGGAATATCTGTTTCCAGATGACCAAAAATTTTTCCCTTTTAAAGTTTTACATTGTGGTTTCCCCTGCCCAATTAGACTTAACTACCGAATATGACATGTTCAACCCGCCATATGTCTTATAAAAAGCAGGAGATGCTTACTCTAACGGCGCACCTGATCTCATTGAAGGCTTGATTTGGGTCGGTGTTGTTCCACTGTGTTTCCTTTTTTTACCTTTCGGTGCTGCACTCATGTAATGTCTTTGTATCTTTGTGTTTCCGATGTTGCCATTGTCTTCGGATTATCAGTAGCGGAACAAGACTTTTTGCTAAGGGAGGTGGGCCGATATCCAGTTTGTTAAAAAAATACGTTGGAATTTTAAATATTTTACAACCTGAGAGTAGGCATCCCTGCCCCCTGGATTCAACGCTGATTATTTTTTACGGTTAGGCTGTCACTCATTTTAAAAGTATGAAACGAAGGTATGTACAGTATTATTACCCCCACCCTGTTTCTTCCAATTGTTGAACCCCAATTTTTAATAAAATCAACTTTCATGCTTCGTCCGCTATTAAGCTTGTTTAACTTGTTGCAACGACCACTTCTTAACTTGTACAAAATTAAACATGGTAAGACTACACCTGAATATGCATAATTATTATAGTATGAACTCCCAAAAACAGGGAAGGTTTGTGTATTGAGTACAATTAAAAAACAAGTTGTACATGATTCTTTGTCTTAGAAAATAGGTATGCAATAGAAAAGTAAGGTTTCATACCTTAATGAAGCAATGCTTCTGAAAGTAATTTCTTTGAATTACAAATAACCCTTTTTAAATTGATTTGTTTTCAATATAAATTAAGCTTTTGGGTATTTACCAAGTCTTGCATTACTCTTGTAGATTCAGAAAATGCACTCAAAGGGCGACGAGAAAAACGATTTATATTGTAAGTATTATCAAATAGTTAAAGACAATTTTGATGCAAATTTTTGACAAAAGAGATGCAAAAGCATTCACCGGTTTCAAAAGGAATTCATCTGACATATTTTATCATGCATGGGGTCACCGCTGCACTATCAACGTGTATTCTATGATGTGGCGTTATTATACCAGTATATCAAAGCAAACAAAAAAAGAAAAAAGAAAAAAAAATCCGACAGTAAAACAGCTACATCCATCAGGAGAAACAAGAAGGCTGTTTCCATTGTTTAAACTAAAGTCTGGTTATTTGCTGTCTGTCATCTTTAAATAATGGTTTCCAAATTTTTAGATTTTATCTGCACTGATGAGACAGGGCCACATCCAGACGGTATTAATTATACCCCCGCTTTAGCGGGCGGTATATAGTGATCGCGGTGTCCTACCGTCCGTTCGTCCGTCCCTTTGTCCGTCCGCCATAGGGTACCTACTTTGTGGCGACAACTCCTCCTAGACCACTTGATGTAAATAACAAAATACCGAAGTTACTGTTAATTTATTTTTCTGCATATGCGTATTTCGACAACTTATGTCTCATCAGTGCAGATAAAACCAAACATTTGGAAGTCCATTAACCTAAAACATGTAAAAGCTGATGGAGAACAAATAACCAAAAGGATCTAAATAGAAAAGCCAAAACTCAGCTAAGGACAGAGCTATGCATGAGGGAGATGCTCCTTAGTAATTAATTTTTGGTTTTTATTGGGTCCGTGTTGTTCATCTGTATGTGTGTCTTCGTTTTTTATTTTTGTCCCATACTCAAGTGGTGTCCTCGTGTCTTAGTGTTTCTAATGTTGCCTTTGTCCATGGATTGTTCTTTCTTTGACTGGCGGTTCGGTTCTCAATTACTTTATTAAAACTTTCAAAGAATATTAAGAATAAATTGCCCTTGTGCATCATCTATTTAAAAATTTTATTTGATCTTTTTTAGGGGAGCGGGGGGTATGATATTAGTGAGCTTTGCTCACATTTTTCTAGTTTGAACTAGTTTTACTATTGCTTTCTTTTTACGCGGTAGTTTAATCCAATTAGTATTATTGAAAACGTATCATTGAAGCGGGTTGACATAAGTGAATTAGTCAGTTAATTCTACTATGATTGAAATGCAGATTCCTATTTGAATTGGAAAAAAAAAAATTACTGAATGTGCTCAGCGTTTTAATTCGAAGTGACTATGAATTTCATTCCAATTAAACGTCTGTTTTAACGGCATTAAACATTTAATTGATACTGTTACAGTAAATAGTCAGTGGCGTTTGAGCATTAGCATGCTATTCTGCCATAATATACCCCTACACTAACGGTCACATGTACCTTTTATTCATAATAGATTTTATGATATTAAAAATTCAAGAGACCAAGATTCCAACTAAAATGGAAATGATTTGAATTGTTTTCAAGTATTTCTCATATTTCCGTATTCTGATTTCTTAATCTAATATTCAGCCAGTTTTTGCAAGGGTAATAAATTAAAGCTTCTTAGGTAATTAAAAGTAAACCTTATGCCTATTATTTAACTGTAACTTATTAGAAAAAAACCGACAATATATGAAGTTAGCTTGGTATTAAAACTGTTTTACGTAATATTTTCAGTGCCCTTATATTTGCCATTATAGCAATCGTATCAGTAGTTGTAGTCACAGTAAAAGTGGTACAGTCGCTCAAAGGTTGCTTGTATTATCCAAGTGTTTGCAGCTTGAGGTTTGTGGAAACATGATTTATCAATATTAAATAATTATAAGCATTATCGTTTATTAGTATTTTGGTTACAAACCACCAATTCAATTCTTTAACATTTTCAACCGAATTTCCCTATATACAAATATGTCTGGACAATTTATCTCAAGTTTAACCATATATTTTCCGAAAGGTGGATATCTCTTCAACATCATACCCTCATTTCAAACTATTGATTTTTCTACTATTTATACTACCCTGCCACACAATAAATTGAAAACAGTTATTTCGGATTTAAATGTTTCTTTAGTACTAGGGAAAGCCAAACATATTTTGTAAAGAACCACACTGGGTCAAATAAGAAGTACATGGAGAATGACGTAATGAAGATGTTGGAATTTTTAATTGATAATATTTTTGTCAAATGTGGAGGCCACATTTTTCAACAGACAATCGGGATTCCCATGGGAACTGACTGCGCGCCATTTTTAGTTGATCTCTTTCTTTTCTGGCTTACATAGAAAAAAAAAATAGCTCAGTCCTTTAATTTTAGCTTCCACTATATAGACGATGTGCTTTCTCTTAATAATTCAAAATGCAAGGAATATTTTCACCTGATCTATCCCAATGAGCTTGAAATTAAAGATAGTATTGATACACCTACTCCAGCTTCGTACTTAGATCTTCATATACATTGACGAAGATGGACGTTTGAAATCTAAGCTATATGACAAACGTGATGATTTTAATGTCCCAATTGGGAACTTTCCCTTTATGAACAGCAATATACCCAACCTACAGCCTATGAAGAGTACATTTCACAGTTGATTCGTTATTGTCGAGCATGTAGTTCATACAGTGATTTTTTTAATAGAGCAAAAACACTGTCCCAATAGCTGCTTAGTCAGGAATTTGTTCATCCGTTACTATCATCCCTCCAGAAATTCTATGGCCGTCACATGACATCATTGACAATTATGACGTGTCTGTGTCCCAAATGAAAACAGACGTTTTCAGCTAGATTTCAGGTCCTCAAGGATTTGACATAAAAAGATTTTACATATTATTAAACGGATTTGACTCAACCCTTGAATGACTCACTGATAGTGTGACGGATGACGCTAGCGGAGCAGGACATGCTTACCCTTCTGGAGCACCCGATGTCACTACTTGCTTTCATGGAAGTTCACACTATGGGTGCCTTATTTCTTAATGTCGTATTTTTATTTCCATACATTGTAGCTGTCTCACGTACTTGTTTTTTCCTGTTGCCGTTTTTGCCATGACTTGGATTTTTGTTGTTATCGTCTCCCTTGTTCCATCGGTATTCTACTGCCGTTGCTTTAGCATAATTTATAAGCCTTCCAACAGAGTTCCAAAGGTGGGAAACCAGCATCTATAAATATACCTTACCACGGCTGACAAATGCGCATTAATAGTATACTTTAAACCATTGTTGTGACGTAATTCTATTGTATTGCTTGTGGATTCTTTTTAAAGAATATACTATTCTTTTCTCCAATTTAAAGATGATAAATTTCCCGAGAGAAATGTATGTTTACTACATTTCACTGAGGAAGGATTTTCTGATTAAGCTATTTTTTCTCATTCGAGCGTTGTGAAGCCTTCGTTTGGCACGGACCATTTGATTGTCCGGGGGGGGGGGGGTTCATTTTCCTCCGAGTCAGGAAATGTTTACCACATGCTAGACAAATTTGTTGAGCAAGCTTTTCTTTCGATAGACAGCGTGAGGGCTAGACTATTTTTGTGTTAGGTGCTTGTGCCAGAGATTTTTTTTTCGAAAAAATCAGAGGTGGGGAATTTCCCACGAGTCGGGAAGTGTTTTGCCCGCATACTAGGAAAATTTGTTGAGCAAGTTTTTCTTTTTAATGACCAGGGTGAGGGATAGATTATTTTTCACCCAGGTGCTAGTGTAAGAATTTTTTTTTAGTATAAATCGGGGCCAGAAATTTTTCTGAAAAATTCCAGCCCATCCCCCCGAAAATCAAATGGTTTGTGCCTTAGCGGGTATGCTATACCAACTACTATAAACGCTTGCAATCGGTAGTGGATCCAAGGGGGACCGCCCCCTTCGGTTGGAAGATGTATACAAATTTTTAGAAGTTTTTTTTTTAAAAAAATGGGTTCCGGGCCCTTCTTATCGAAAATTATGGGTCCCCCCAGCAGCAGATAGTCTGGATCTGCCGTTGGCAATATCGCATTTTTTGAAGTGCAAATGGATTATCAATGTATATCTGGTAAATATGCGGAAATGTTCTGTATAATTTTGACCTTTTCTTTAAAAAAAAACACTGAAGTTACATTCAGGACTACAAAAACACGCCTTGTTGGAGTATTGAAAAAAACTTACACTATATTCGTACTTTTTTTGTATTAACTTGATTAAACTCCATGTATCAAATAAAAGCAGCTTTTAGGGGACAACAGTACGGGATTTTTTAGTCGTGTTCACTCCGGAAACAAGTCTATTATTATACGAAAAAAATCAATACATCAATACCTTGAGATGGAATCACTAATCAATGAACACGGTTGAGCTAAGGGTGATTAATATTTAATCAATTTGTAGCGCTTCAGGTTAATTGTTTTTCCGTCATTTAAAATTGAGTTAGATAAATGTCAATTGTGACAAATTATTAGTACACTTCAATTTCATAAATAATTTGTTTTTATATGGTGGTACATATTTATTTCAATTAATAGATAAGGAATCCAGTTATCCGTCGTACTGGTATTTTACATGATCGTTTCCGCCTTCAATTACAAGAGAGTTCCTATCTCGAAAGTCCCGTATTGGATTTTCAGGGGAGGGCTTGAGCGATTTTGTCTAGAAAATTTATTTATTTTCAAGAAAATCTCGAACAAAAATTTTTTTTTTATCTGCACCAAATATCACACCGAAATTATCTATTTGTATTTCCGACAATAAAATTATTCTTCAAATCAGATATTAATTATTTATTTTCATGACAACGCCGACTATTTTCACTGACATCTAGATGAAATTATAATTTTACAAAATTCTCTCCCTGAAATCAAATGGTCGTCCCCTTACAGATTTTGTATGAAGTCTTTACATCTATTCCCTTTGAAAAAGTTGTTTTATGATAGAATTTTATCAATAAGTATACAAGTAATATAAAAGACGTTTCATATACGTACAACTCAGTTAAAAGTCCTTTTTTGTCGAGGGGGTGAGGGTGGGGTAAAGGTTATAAAGTATATACAATGAAACATTATATTTCTTTTCTTTGTAATTATTTAATTTATTTCTACTCGTAAAAGTGCACTTTTTTCGACTCACGTTGAAATATACATAAACTACAATTGATATGTATCTGAATATTAGATATCGTTTAATATCAAACTGTAAGAACAACTTTATCCATATAATTCTTCTTTGATACTCAGTGAACTCTCGTTCATACAGGCATTATATATATCACGAACATAACAATGCAGTAGTTAGATAGGCGATAATCCTTTTGAACAAAATAAAATGGTATAGTTGGCCACGATTAAAAGGTAAAAAACACAAAATGTACAAATTAAAAAGCACATAAAAATGACAAAAATTTTTGTCATTTTTATGTGTTTTTTAATTTGTACATCAAATTGAAAGTGCTCCGAATCGGATCAAAATTTACATGAATGTTGCCTGGCCTGTGTACGAATGATTTTTAGCCTTAGATTTTTCAAAATGGTTACTGTTGCCATTGAAACTTAGAAATACTGGAAAATGAGAGGTGCTACAAATAGGATGCACAATGTTTGTTTGAGGGACATCTGTAACGCTCTGCGTTACAATAATAAATATTGTTTAGAGTTTAGAGGAATGATGTACGGAAGGTGCTTTACAAAAATTGCTCATTTCATTCACGTTGGCCAACACGGAACATAGTATAACATTGGAGCCTGTGATACAGGCTCACTCTCTGCGTCTCTAGTTTTTGTTTCCATGACGATTGCGGCAATTTGAAGTCTAGTAGACCCACCATTTTATACATATTAAACAACCTTCTAGCATAATTTCAGCCAATTTTGAGTACTTTTGTTTTTGTGTTTTTTGTTTCCATGTTAATTCCCGTCATTTCGAGTACTTTTAATTTTCAAGCTTTTTTCTGTTTCTATCAAAATTACAAAAGGATCAAGTTTGGGTCTATATTTATTGTCCCATTAAAATTCTGTAAATTTTGAACACTGGTCTCTGAGATTTTTATCGGACAAGTTTGCGACGGAAACACAAGAAAAAAATAATAAGAAACACAGTTAAAACAATTAGTCTCCACAAACTTCGTTTGAAGCGGAGGAAAAACAATATGTCGTCCCGATTACGTGTAGCGCTAAATAACTAAATTTAAAATTTCAAGAAATGATTACTGTCGCACCTGACAGCCAATTCGTAGATTCCAATTTGTCATCTTCAAAATCTCCTAAAACAATTTTAATTGAAATCAACTAATACTTAATATCTAGACGGTTATCTAAAAGTATTAGTGGATTTAAAGGGTAGTTATTTATGAGAACTTGTGAAAATACGGTCCAACTTGAAACTGTACAAAACATCATTACAGAGAGGTAAAATTCGACAGAGACGAGAATAACATTGAAAAGAAAATTGAAGACAAAAAAGGCCATGTGAATTGAAGTGAGTTAGGCAGGAAACTCAGAATGTCCTCTAAAACAGTGTATTCCAAAGTAACTGTGGAATGAAAATTCAAACTTTTTTTGAAACGAAAAAGAAAAAAAAGAGGTTCCTGTTGGTGTGCAAGTTTTTTTAGTTTATTTTGTGTTTTATAACATTCAATTAATTTTTTTTTTCTTTTCAGGGACGACATTCGACACAGACTACTTCCTGATGTCAGAGCGCAAAAACAGAGATTTTTTTCCACATTTGGCAACCCGAGCCAATTTTCATCAGCAGTTGATAAAATACATTCCCAATTGTTGGATATAAAAAATGGAATAACTAAAATACCTGAATTACATACCACACTCAATATAAGTTTATCTAACATGGTCAATGTCGACTTTGGGGTCGTTTTACCAAACTTGGATTCGGTTCTTTCATTTTACGATGAATGGCTCGAGTCGGTGGCAAAGGCAGCTCGTTTAGAATTTGATCTCCTCCCGTTTGGTATAGTAATGGCAATGCCAATGCTAGCAGCTACAACTGCAAGTTCTATGGCTTTAGCTGCTTCTGGAATTGGTGTAGTTCTAACATTTGGTTTTGCAATAGTAGATATGGTCTCGAGCGCTGTAGAGGAAAGACGTGTAAGGGATCAGTTAATTCAAAAGAGAAATTCACTGTTATCAGCGAGGAATAATCTTAATAATGCGTTTAATCAAATGAACAAATTTCAATTGCAGTTTTGCCAATACGTTGTTCGATTTTTGTACGCTTTCTCGTCAAAAGGAAAATTGTATGACAAAACATTATGTCTTTATACAATTTTATTTCCCAAACGTATGGCCATTCTGCTAGTAGATGCAACTATCAAGTTATTAGATCTAAGACGACACATGCCAATCTACATCAGTTGACCAACGTGTTTCTGCCACCTGTACTATCGACTCTGACCAATAATGTTGAGTCACTCAAGCGTAAAATTATTGAAGTAAAGGAGACAAATGCATTTCTGGATGAAGTAAAGAACAAAATAAGACAAAATACTGAACCCGCTATTATTTTTCGTTTCATCAAAACGCACAAACCCGTCCTGACCAAAAAAGTTTTCAATAATTTTTTTGATCTCCTAAAATTTATTTCGAAATCGGTATATCCGGATAAATCTTGTTTTTGGGGTTATGACCTAGATAGCATAAGACGTGGCGGAACTACATTTCAGAATTACATGGAAGTTCCAATTTGCAACAGCGATGAAATAGCATTTATGGTGACAACAATCAGAAAAGGTGCTCAAAACCAAGATATTCTGTGTAAAATATCACGCCAGGTAGAAGGGCCAGTTTTCAGAAGCCGATATCACGTGATAAGATTCATTGCAGATTTCGTTTTTCCTGGTGAAAACTGTTATTGGGGGTACGATTTATCAGTAATTCGGAACTCTCCTTACTCGAAAGAAATCAATGATGCAAAGGTAGACTCTCAATTACTTGGCACTCTACGCAAGCTTGAAGCAAGTGGTATGACCTCACTAGCGAGAAAAATCTTACAAGAACAACATGCTATATCTAGTCAGAGTTGGCAGACTTTTTTGTTATGTCACGCTTGGCAGAATCAGAACGCTATCGAAAAACTCAAATGTGCTATGAAGAGTTCAGCCGGTTTATGTTTTCCGGTTTCCAGTTTAAAATACCAGTCATGTTGATTTGAGGAAAACAGACTGTCATCATAGATTAATTCAGAATATACAGTTTTCTATCTCATTTTACACACACATATATATATATTCATATCTTTATTGTAATTAGATTTTAATCCATAAAAATTAAAGAAAATATAATGGATCCTAAAAAAATCCAACGAAAGAAGCCAAGAAAATGCGTACATATTATCTCTTTGCATCATGGTAGTACAAGACAAGAAAATCTGAAACACCGACGACACAGTCGCAGCTTCCTGACTACAAGATAAGTGGACTCTTCCGAGAAGGTCGTAAAAAAATTTCTTGTCTCGCACGTTCATCGTGATTTGATTTTTTTTGCTCACCGTGTTCTCTCTAAATATATCTTACTTCATACAGATATATACTCACTAAGGTCCTATTTGAACTTATTATGAAGTATGAGCAAAGGTCATTGTTCATAGCCTCATTGTGACATCAAGATGAAGAACAACAATAAAAGCATTGTTACATCGCTTGGTTTTACCGCGTCTTTGTAGCGACTTTGGTTCATGTACATTTATTCCATATATTCTTTCACGATATGTTACGTCACCTTTTGGCATTGTTATTAAATCTGGAATGGATGCATGAAGGCAAGATTGTTGAAAGGCTTTTCCTAGGGTTTTCTTTCAGTTTTCACTTAAGTCAAGCTAAAGCAGTTTAAAATTATACCAAAAAGAACTGTGTATTTGTATAAATCATAAAGGAAAACAATATATATATATATATATATATATATATATATATTTAGAATGTCGAGGATTTTCATTATGGATAAAAAGGTTTCGGTTCATTGAAAAGTATATTTAATGGATGAGCTATGAAACGTTATTTGCTCTCAATTCTGATGTTGCCATGATATATTTGTTGGATGTCAATGCACGACTTTCGAGTTGACTGTTTGTCAGCGAGAAGGTTCTTTTATTTGAAACAAAAAATCAATAAAATTAGCCAACTTGGAAGCTTATTGGGACAAATAATGTTTAATCTATTTCGTACCGTTCCTGGTAAAAAGAAATATACTTTAAACCTGTCACGTAGCGAATCTTATCCTTCACTTAAAATTAATGAGTGGTTTGTTTTTATTGGGAGGTATGTCGGCACTTAATCAGGAATTCAGTTTAGTTTTCCAGTATCTGATTTCATGTGTGAATATTTGCCTTTTTTAATGTCATTCAATGATTGAAATAAACATTAAACAACTCAATATTTATTTAACATTGCTTTACACTAATTTAAGGTTATATGGGGGTCTAAAAATTGTCAGAAAGAATTTTCTGATATTTTTATGACTTACGCTTTGTTATTATGGCATACAAAAAAAAAATAATATATATATAAAATAAAAATTTGGGGTCACCAACCACATTGGCCTGAAATCTGTTATCTAAAAATCACCGAATTTTGGTTGAAATGATAGGGAAAATTAGTGAATTTTAACAAAACTTTAATTTATTGTAGTTACATCAGATAGATTTTTTTAAATTTGGTAAATTACTAGCGAATATACTTTCATTCGATTTGCAGGAAAAAAATTTTTGGGTCACCGAACTTATTTTTGAATAAATGGAAAAAAACCTGATTATTGCTATTATTTCTACACAAATTATCTCCCCTTAATAGAACAGGAGTTTGCTGAAAATGTTTAATATTCTGCACGGCTACCGAAGAGAAGTGGCATATTTGATCAAATTTAACTATCATAAGACCTCGAAAATCATTTAGCCAACATTCCTATAGTGAATTCCATTGTCTGTCAGATGCACAAGAATGATGCTCACTTTTAAACCCCCGTAGTGCATTCATTAACTCAGTAGACCAAAAATAGTACGAGAATTTATCCGGCTGCAAAATATAACTTGCTAAAATTTATCAAATTTTGCTAGACGAAAGGACTACCAATGTACAATCCTCAAATATACTAGACTCGGTCTAATGGACCAATGCTTTTATTGAACAATGTATTATTCATTTTTACTCCGGGTTCTTCTTCTCTTAACTCTGCACTAATTATTTCGAAACGCCATTTCTCTAATTCTTGTTCAATTTTCGCACTTCAGAAACCGTAAGAAATACTAACAATAGCTTAACTAACATTTGGATGATTTCTTCTGCCGTAAATTGCCACGTCCGAGGCAAGACGACCACGTTGAGACGAGTTCACGTGCTGTTAAAAATAAAAGGATAAAAATAAACACCTTCAATTGCCGAAAAACACACTCAAATACCACAATGTACCAAGGACTTGCACAAGAAAAAAAAACAACAAATAGAGTACAAAAAACAAACGTAGACAACGAAAGGAACTCGGGATAGGCGGACTTCGTACCGACACTAGCAAAAGCCAGTGGCAGGGTTAAACCGGTTTATGGGTACTCAAACCCCCCTTTCTCTGTCCCATATAGTAAAATAAACATACGAATAAAACCCAAAACATGTAGACTTCTAACTCCATGACCACAATCATGAAAACGAAAAGGGACAAAACGTAATTTTGAAAGATGGGTCGAGGAATGCGATCTCCTTTTTATTTTGTTCAATAACCTTTTGAAAGTTGGCATATGTAGCGAAACTTTTATCCAAGCGGGAAATGAGACAATTCGACTCATTCCTGATCTAATTGTCTTTTTGCATTCAAATATTAATTTCTACCGAATGTTTACTTTAATATTTATATAATAATGTTGTGTTTTACATTGACTATGCGAAAATAGTAGCCAGGGTGATGGACAATAGTGCACGACCCGAACATTAATATCATTATTATACTGACTGTGGACTATTTTTTAAAGTAACATTGACAAATAGTTCTGTTCTTTTTAAAATGTTTCACAGTTTGAAAAGTCAACAAAAATACTGTCAAAATAAAAAAATACAAAAAACAAATCTGAGCGCTGTAGCAGACGACACTCTTTCAAATGATGTACATCAGTTGCACAGGTAGTGCCACCCACTTGTCAGTCAGATCAAAACTCCGCCTCCCGCACTGATATATTTTGATGATGATTGACATAGAAATCAATAGTCTTCACAACAGCAGTGCTTACTATTGCAATAGTGCAGTCAACGCTATTTCTTTTGACAACTATGCGAAAATAAAACCGTTTTACTATAAAAGAACTTTCTTACAGGAGGTATAATAATGTCCGATATATAAACTTTCATCGCTTCGAGTAATATGAAACCTTAATAAAATCGTTTGCGTAATTACATGTCACAGAATGGTCACCAACCATATTTTTAAAAAGCAAAAATATGTTCAGGAATGGTCTCCATAATATTGTTCTGGAATTATCTCGTTAATATTGTTCATGAATAGACTTCATGTTCAGGAAAGGTCTTTCTCGCTGCTGAATGTCCCGAGCGCCGTCAGTCAGATGTGGATTCTAAAAAATTCTAAAGATCTTCTCGAACAGCTCTCCTCTGGCAGTCTTACCCATTGCCACAGCATACAAACCTTTGATTTTTCCACTCTTTATACTACCCTGCCACACAATAAATTGAAAACAGTAATTTCGGATTTGATACATCAATGTTTCTGCACTAAAAACGGAGAACGCAGATAGACTTATTTAGTAGTAGGGAAAGACAAAACATATTTTGTAAAGAACCACACTGAGTCAAACAAGAATTACACTGAGAATGACGTAATCAAGATGTTGGAATTTTTAATAGATAATATTTTTGTCGAATTTGGAGGCCGTGTTTTTCAACAGACAATGCGCCACTTTTAGCTGATCTTTTCCTTTTTTCGTATGAGGCGAAGTTTTTACAAGGGCTTACACAGAAAAAAACAAAAACATTTATCCCAGTCCTTTGATTTCAGCTTCCGCTACATAGACGATGTACTTTCTCTTAATAATCCAAAATTCAAGGAATATTTACACCAGATCTATCCCAATGAGCTTGAAATTAAAGAGACTACGGATACACCTACTTCAGCTTCGTATTTAGATCTTTTAATTTACATTGACTAAAATGGACGATTGAAATCTAAGCTGTATGACAAACGTGATGATTTTAACTTCCCAATTGTGAACTTTCCCTTTCTGAGCAGTAATATACCTACCTCTCCAGCCTATGTACATTTCACAGTTGATTCGTTACTGTCGGGCATGGAGTTTATACAGTGACTTTTTAGTTCGAGCAAAAACACTGAAAAAGCTTCTTAGTCAGGGATTTGTTCAGCCTTTGTTACTTTGTTTCTATCATCCCTTCAGAAATTCAATGGCCGTCACCATGATATCATTGATAGATATGACGTGTCTGTGTCCCAAATGAAAACGGACATTTTCAGCTAGATTTCACGTCTTCACTGATTTGACATAACCGGATTTGACTCAACCCTGGATTGACTCACTGATAGTGTGACGGGTGCCGCTATCGCAGCAGGACATGCTTACCCTTCCGGAGCACCTGATGTCACTCCCGGTTCACTATGAGTGTCTTAGTTCTTAATGTTATCTTTTTTATTTCCGTGCATTGTAGCTGTCTCACGTCCTTGTTTTGTCTTTGTTTTTAATCTGTCACAGTTTTTGCCATGTCTTTGGACTTCGATTTTTGTAGTCATCACTTCCCTTGTTCCTTCGGTATTCTACTGCCGTTGTTTCAAATATTTGTATCGCTAATAAACGTAAATATTTGCAGATTTCGGAGTGTCGATTGCGTACTTTGCTTTCAAGGAGCGTATAACGCCACACACGACTATGACAAATTATGGATCAACATTTTGAGCAAAATTACATTCGTCAGTAATTTAAATGTAAACGTTATGCCTAATGACCAGGTTGGGGGAAAACCCCAATTGGGGTATATACCCCAATTGAGGTATAATATCTCAATTGGGGTATATGGTTATACCCCAATTGGGGTATATTACCAGTTATTTGTTAATTATATTTTTGGGGTTGAATGGCGCATCATCATACATAATAATTATAAATCTATAGGGTAAGAGCTTTCGGGTGATATACTTCTGTTGTCAAAAGAATAATGCAAATTTTCTGCAGATCAATTTATGATTTTACAATCCAGTGACTCTGATTTAGAGATAACATAAGATTCGAGGAGCTAACTACCGTTCTATGCTGCTTATCTAAAAGAAAATTCTTCGTACATTCGAATAAAGGAAACTGTGATAGATTTAGGTAAATATTTTTGATTATCAAAGAAATTAAGAAGGGAGAAATATTAAAATAAACATGTCATTTGATTTCTTTCAGAGTTTTCTCTCTTTGTCCATGTCTTAAAAATACTCTGAAAGTAGTCTGTAACAATTGTGTTTGAAACTTCAATATCTTTGCTTATTTTTACAAACTAAACTTCAGTTCAACTAAATTATATTTTCACACACTCCCCGTTTCTCTTGCCTTAATATTATACCCAGTTACAATTGCGATGATCTTTGATTATGACAGAATCAAATATATGATTTTACGTCCTTAAAATTCCGCTGCTGGTGAAATGCAGCATCATCAAGTAGATGGCGATATGTCATTTGATGACAGCAATCACGAAGTTTCTCATGTATAATTTTTCCTAACGCGCCATTGAATTGAGAAAAAATAATCTATATAAAACTGACCAGATACCCCAATTGGGGCATAACCATATACCCCAATTGGGATATTATACCTCAATTGGGGTTTTCCCCCAACCTGATGACTAAGATAAAGGGAAGTTCAATGTCACTATACTGTTTACATAATATCGTTCATTTTAATAAAAAATACATTTTCCTTTACTAAATATAGGGCAGGGCAGTTTTCACCGAGGTGAACAGACTCATGACGGGGTAAGTCGGTTACCCCGATGGAGTATACTGCTTCAAACTCTATACAGTGCAGATACCACGTAATACTGTTCTACGTTCACTAGGTCATAATTTTGCAATCACTTGATACCCATATTAAACATTTCAATCGGACATGTGTGCGAAAGGTCAACATCAAATCCAAGATAGCAGCCAATAATGAAAATTGTTAAACAAGGGAACCTATGGCACATAAATAAAAAAAATCAAAGATCCCCTCTTAAATAACGAGGTCAATTATGTCAAATATCAGTCACAACTGTCCTTAGAAGGGCTCCGGGCTCCTTCAGTTCTGCACCTCATCAAAAGTGTCGACAAGCGAGGTTCTTTGGTGGTCTCTATAAAAAAGAAATTTGTTCAATTGAGCAATTAAAGCCATTTAGAACGGAATGTAATCTATAAAAGATATACGATTAAACAATATCATCTAGACTATAAACAAAATACAAATGAAGCAATGACTAAAATTTACGTGTTTGAAGTAACTGTTGAACTGTATTTGTATTGGAGAAGACTTTTTGAGCTTATGTCTGATCCATTGTCATGTATCTGTTTTGACAATGAGTAAGTTTAAAGTAACTGTTGAACCTCTTGTTAGTCGCATAATAATAATAAGTTCTTATAAATGTGAAGCCAGACATAGCAGCAATGACATGTACCGTATAAGTAGGATATCAGTTAGTGGTGTCTTGAAATTGTAAATTGCTTTTCATAACAAGCTACAGAAAATTTGTTTTACAAATATCCGCCTAAAAGTGATAACATCTGTTCAATATCCTGATACAACTATTGAAAATCACAGGTTTCAGGGAATACTGCATGCCTGTAACCGATATTGCAATCACCTGAAAGATCTGAAAGACTATTTTGTAAAACAGAAATAATTGCTTCTCGATAACTTTCAAATATCATCCTCTTATAGGGAAAAACACCAAAACGTATAGTTCGAAGGTGAGGAAATCGAAATATCTTTAACCAGTAATGAGGGTCCTCATGGGAGGGTCCTAGGAATCAAATAATCATTAATTTTTTGCCTTGGTAATCAAATAATCATTAAATTTTCACCTTGGTAATCAATAAATTTTTGGCTTAGTAATCAAAAAGTATATAAAAATGCAAGCTAATAATCAAATAATCATTAAATAAATGCCCTCGTAATCAAATAATCATTAAAGAAATCAGGTAATCAAGAAACCCTTGACGGGCCTTAGTAAAACCCTAAGTAAATGCAACAATTATAAAGAATCCCAAATCGGTTTATGGTATGCTATAATTGTATATTATACCATTGTATTACAAAATTGATATAGGGGTTTGCTTGGCCAAGTTTCAAGGTAGGTACATGTAGTTTACCTGTACAGTCATTGTATCCTACTACCTCTGTGTTGTGAATTCGCGTCCCTGCTTTGTAAACGACAAGAATGGATGCACACGATATGCAACGGTACACTGATGGACTCCAGCTTACTTTACAACTGCATACACTAGACCTCCACGATAAAGCTGAAACACTGCTGAAAGTGGCATTATAAAACCCATTGCAAACAAACAAACAAATGTGATTGATATTATTGTAATTACAGAATCTTGATATACATGCACAACTTAATAAAACAAAGCTAATTAGTGATTAAAACCATTTTATTTCGCGGAAGACCAGTCCAGAACAAAAAGTCCATTCCTGAACAATAAATTCGAGACCATGAATAACCATATTTTTGCTTTTTAAAAACCTTTGTTGTGACCATTATGTGACATCAACAAAATTTCGCAAACAAATTTATTGGTTTCAGAGTTCACATATCTTCTCTAGCCAAAGGCTATGATTCGCTCCTCTCATCTTCACCCTTGCATTTGATATCTCGATTTGAGAAATTTGCATAATAAACGGGAGTCAATTTAAGGACTATACATGTCTGTCTATGAACAAACGTTTAACATAAATTTTGTTTAAAACAAAGGAGTATCTCCCTCTTGCATAGCTCTGTCCTTAGCTGATTTTGGCTTTCATATTTAGATTGTATTGGTAATTTGTTCTCTATTAGATTTTACAGATGTTTCGGTATATGGATTTCCAAATGTTTTGATGTTATCTGCACTGAAGAGACATAAGTTGTCGAAATGCGCATATGCAGAAATTGAATTTACATTGTTATTTACACTTCCCTATCACATTCTGTAAAGTATCACACGAGTACGAACGTTGTCCTTCGGAAAATTGCTGTTTGGTGTTGTTGTGTTTTGCAAGTTGTGGTTACTCTTGAAAAAAAAATTAAATGACACGGTAATTTGCTATTTAGTCATAGTTATGTAATGTTTAGTCCTTGTATTGTGGTGTTTTTGTTGCCTGATTAATGGCAAGATTTCAAGACTCTACTCACAACACTCAGACACTATCCAAAGTGTAACTTGAGGTACAAGATTTATAGGTTATATCAAATGACGACAAATGGAACAATAAGCAACCTATAAATAATTAAAGCTATGATGGATTATCGAGGGAGTTATGAAATGCGTATCATACACAAAATTGCCATAGAATAATCCATAGTCAAAAGGACAAAGTAAGTGTAAAGCCATCCCACACGTTGTAAACTGCAATGATCCTGAATTTGTACAGGCATTTAAATTAAGTGGGTTAAACCGGTTTGATGACGCGAAAAAACTCTCTTCCCATTTCGATAGTGTCTGGTAGCAACTCAGCAGTAATAAAATTGCTATTGAAGATCATCCTTCCTTAACTAAGAAAAAAAAATGAATCACAGCTCGGACTGAGACTTCCATTTTTTTCGAAAAAGGCTTGTATATAGGGCTTGATATATATATCAAAGAAAATCTTAATGGTGATAAGAGACGTAATTTCGTGAATGTTTTATTAATAAGGCGGCCATGGAAATACCTTTGCATTATGAGAAATTCCAATAATGTGTGCTAGCTCTCGCGTAACGAATCAACTGTGAACTATATACAATCCGTAAGCAGAAGAAGAATAACATTGTTATCCATGTGAGGGAAAATGATAATTTGGAAATTAAGATTTCCCCTTTTGTCATAAATTTCAGAACTGAGATGACCATTTTCATCAAATTCGAGATGCAAGTCAAAAAAGATGTTGATGTATTAGTGTCTGTTTCCTTTACCTCAAATCTGGAGGATATATATTGATGGGATCCATTTATCAAATGATGCATCAGAAATTGAAAGAACGCCATCAATGTATTCACATGTAAGATTGAAGAATCTATGATCTTTTATTTTAAGAGCCTTTGCGAGTCCCTGACGAGTCTGTGAGTAGAGAAGCACAATTCGTGTCCATTGGTGTACCCATTTGCTGATAAATAGCATCTACAAATGCAAGAAATGTTATTATAAATAAGAAAATCAAATATACTGCACATATGTTTATCATCATAGCAAACCTTTTCTTTAAAATTTATTTTTAAAAAAAAATATGGATTTATAACCTAATACAACAAATTTCTTTGAATCGGCAAGTCTGTTTTGCATGTTTGTTTTCATTTGAATTCCGTATTGTGTTAATGCGACATCTGCTGTTCCTTATAATCTTTCAAAATTTGAATAGCCCAACAAGCCTTTCGAATCTTTTAAATTCAGGTAAAGTTTTGTAAAAAATAAATGCACAGTATTGTGCAATTAAGTTAAGGTTCGTCTAAAAGTCTTGTCAAATTTAAATTATGGACAAATAGTTTATCATTGAAAAATTTGACTGATGATAATACAAATTTTTAGCGTGAATATTTGTGGATATAGTCCTAATTAAGTGTTTAATTATGCACGTTTGGGCTATAAACCTTTCAATATATTGAACTTTACATTTTCCCGCAAAGCCATTTTTTAAAATAAGTCTTAAATTTCACCAGGAACATTATATCGTATTTGCAAGTTTTAATATAAAAGTGACAACAAAAGTCAGGAACATATTAGATGGAGAGACCAGTGAAACCCAATGGACGAACGACGAATCCGAGAGCACACATACGCAAACAATTTAGGACAGCCGTCATATTCCCTATTTTGTAAATAAAATGATGTGTTAAACCAGGTTTGATGATGCAGTAACCTCCCGCTTATATGTGATGCTTTAATATAAAGTATGTTTTTTCATGCCAATTTTTCTTACTTGTGGCTAGATGAGTATCCTGTGGTTGTTTAAATGTTGTTATCGTCTTCTATTAGTCTTTTTGTCGGGCAACGGATGACAGCGATTGTAAAAACACTTTGCCAGTTCTTTGTTGATGATCCCGCATCCATGGATAAAGTTGCTCGACATCTAGCAATAAATTCCACCCAAACCGTGGCTAGGGGCCGTCTTGAACTTACTATGAGGTATGAGTAAAGCTCATTGTTGAATGCCTCATGGTGACTTCAAGATGAAGAACAACAATAAAAGCATTGTTCCATTGCTTTGTTTTACCGTGCATTTGTGGAGTTTTTGTCTCATTTGCTTTTACTCTGTTCATTTAAGCAATTTTCATCAATTTTTACTGTTCCGTTTTCTGTGAGGGTTCCCAAAAGATGCTAAGTTGCTTCTATTATTTGTTACCTTCGGGAATCGATTTCTGTATATTAAATAAGTTCTCATTTTAACTGTATTTCATATAAAATCATTTTAAATGATAGTTATGTTGTATACATAAACAAGTGTAAAAGTAAGCATAATTTATGATAATGAACTGAAATACATGGCACTTTCATACAGTACATCATATAAATTTGTACCAATTGGGTTCTTCATAAATACTTCTGAAAGAAAACTGTTGTTCAGTTTTTGCCAATGATTAAGACTTGAGCTTATAAACGAAATATCAATTAAAAGATTTTTTTTTAATTTAGAATAAAGGGTGTAAAAAAACGAATTCTATACTTTTGCAAGTCATATAAGGAGAATCACTGCCCTTGAAAACTTGCAAAAAAGTCTGGCTTTCATACTTTTCACTATGTTTAGATATCTTTGCAGAACGCATTTGCTAAAATATAACAGGATGTTCCTTAGATAATCAAAATTTGTTGGCTACAAGTGAAAAAAAAAAAATACAATTTAAAACAAGTATACTCTGACAAAAGTCAGAATACTCATGCTGAGTTTTAGTTAATTTTTTCATTGATTTATATGAATCTAATTTTTTCATATGCAATGGCCATTTTGATAAGTTACTGATCTTTATTAATGCACGAATTGTTACTAGTATGGGTGATAGTAACAAAACCGAAAGATGCAATAAGAAGCAGTGATAGAGAGATACTAAATACGTCAAAGGTGACAGACATATAGTACCGAGGATGCAACTGAGATGTTAACAACACACTCAGAACTCTTCGATAATTTTTGTGAAGACTGATATTATAGGTAAATTTCGTCGGATTGTTATCTAAAATGGCCAATTTCCCGAATTGACATATTATCAATACCTGCAATCAATAAACTTACTGTAATTTGACTAAAACAGATGGCAAAAGGTACATTTTCTGCAATCGATTAAATATCGATACCCACAGTCATGAAACTCAATGTCATTTGAATAAAATCATATGGCAAAAGGGACATTTTCTTCATTGAATTAAATAACGATGCCCGTAATCATGAAGCTTCCTTTGCTTTGACTAAAAACAGATGGCAAAAGGAACATTTTCTGCAATCGATATAATATTGATATATTGATATAATCATGAAACTTCCCGTCATGTTTCGATTATTTCATACAGAGAGAATAGCCACTGTATAGCCACCTGCAGTTTTAATTTCCTAGTTCTTTTCAGTAAGAAACTTAAACATGTTTCATATTTGTACTGGGACTTAATATATTAGTCCTATATTTGAACGATTTTTTTTATAATCTTCTAGTCTTTAACGTTAATATATACGTCCTTGGTTATTATAAGTATCTCAGTGATTTCCGAGTACATGTATATTGAATAATTTATTCTTAATCAGAACAGCTAGCGATGACTGGTTTTAGAACAACTCCTGACCATGACTACTTTTTGAAAAGGTTATGACCGTTTTTAGAACTGTTCTTGACAATGACCGTTTTTAGAACTATTCTTGACAAAGACCGTTTTTAGAACTGTTCTTGACAATGACCGTTTTCAGAACTGTTCTACAATATGACTGCTTTTAGAACTGCTCTAGAGTCGTTCTAGAACAATTCTAAGTTAACTTAGAGCAGTCATCAGAATAGTTCTAAGTTAACTTCGTGGAAGGTTATGACTGCACCCAACTGTTCAACTTTCTAATCTCTATAATGTTTCTGTAGAGAACAAATTATCAAAAATAATTTAAATAGAAAGGCAAGAACTAGCTAAGGACATATAGATGACTGTTCGATCCGTTTTCTGTATACAGCAGTAATTCAGTGTTTTTAATATGCATTTTGTGTAATTTGAACAATGTGCATTTTGACGAAACTTTCAAAAACGTGTATAGTTAATATTGAATAATTTCAATTCCTATTACAACGCCAAATTTTATTGGTCAATGTCATGAAAAACAAAATTGAGCAATTACTCGTTCTTCAAAGTAGGTTTAAGGTAGTGCTAGCACAGATGGGATGGAATTCATTTCTGATGTTGATGAATGCTACAACCATTTCTTTAATCTCAGGATATCCAACAAACTTATAAAATTAAATGAGCAGTTATCTTTTAATCACTATCCAGTGCGGGACAAAAACTACCAGAACATGATTACAATAAACATGTGTATGTCAATAACAAAATTACTGGACTCGCTTAATTTGGTTGTAGTGATGTTATCCCAGCAATTTGTCAGCTGTATCATGACAACCAGTGGTGGAAGAAGCCGAAAAGCCAAAAAAAAAACCCACAAATTTAAAGCAGGTAACTGAACAACTGAACAACTTTATGCAAGACGACATAATGGTACAATGCAAGGCACAAATACTGCCATTGGTAGTACTTGTAATATAGTAACAAATAAAAAGCAGCATAACTTTATGTGGCAAAAATCCACTTGAAAAATTCCCAATTGGATTCAAAATTCTCAATTGGATGCAAATGGGACCCATTTTAAATCGTGTGGAATCAACCCTGCACTGAAGACAATTTTGTGTACGTTGTTGCATAAGCATAGAGATAAATGTATTGTATGTCAGCTTTTGGACGTCAAACTTCATTTACAGTCGTAAACATGAGTCAAACAGTACATAGGCACGTCGCTAGTGAATATTCAGTACGCAAAAATTAACTTCAACAAAACTTAGTATGAGATACAATTATCTCTTATGTCTATAATTTTTTCTAAACAAGTTTTTCAAAATATTGTTGTTTTCTGTGGTATTAATTTGTTGAATTTGTAAAACTATTGTTTTACATTAAATTTAGATTTGAAATGTTTACATGTTCATAAACTTTAGAAAAAGCGATAAATTACATGTCATTTTCCATATCGTCCCTGGTATTAACCCTCGACCCATATCAGCCCTCAGGCTACGCCTTCGGGCTTGATATGGGAGTCGCAGCCTAATATACCAGGGCTGATATGGAAAATGACGTATAATAATCTATAATTATCCCAACTGGGATTATCCCGAATCTGTTGAGAATTTTAAATGTAATAGTTTAAAAATTATTTACAACAGAGACATGTAATTAATCATAAAAAATATTCTTTCTTATGTAAGAGGGCTTGATATCATAGTCAACGGAAATTATGTCCTTAGCTAGCTGTCAGTAACTGCGAGCATTTGTCCGGACAGTACCTGTGTGTATTGTCTTCATGTTTTATGTACTTCATTGTAAGGGTACTCGTCTTAATAAGTTGGACTTTTTTCTAGCTTGATTTTTAGTGTGAGTCTTTTTGTGTAATTATTTTTTAGCCATTCACCACAAATAGGGGGAGGGTTTGGATCCAAGAAAACGAGTTTTAACCCCGCCGCAATTTTTGCGCCTGTCCCAAGTCAGGAATATGTTGGTCATTGGCTTGTCCTTGTCTTCTTATAAAATTTTAGTTTCTTGATATTTGGGTAATTGGATGTGGTTTGTTTCCATTAATTTATTCACTTTTTTTACCTTTTTGTGGCCATTTAGGGCTTGCTATATGGTGTGAGGTTCCTCACTGTGTTTCAGACCGTACGGTGACCCCTAGATGCTTTGTTTTGGGTCGTTTCAACCTGGATATGGGATGTTGTCTCCTTGACATTTACCCCATTTCCTTTCTTTTTCATATTTTCATCTGCATTTTTTAATAATTTGAAACAACTCATGATGCGAACGGGATTCGGCACGAAACGACAAGGATTCTTGAAAAGGATTCTTAAGTCACGACCAAAAGTTCTATAAATAAATAAAATAAAAATATCTCGTGTTACGAGAAATCAACGAAAACACGACCCCACGAAAACAGGACCTTTGATTGACTTGGGTGTTGGGATAAATTTTGACAAACTCGGGCATCGGGAAACTGGACGAAATGTGGACATTTCCCAAATCGCTCACATGACAGTGTCTCCCACTAGTATTCTGGCTAAATGTATATTTAATGTTTATTTTGTAATTTACAGAATTGTTGAAATCAATTTTGAAATGTTTGAGGCCAAATTGTCTTGGGGTCTCGACTTTACGATACACGAGGATAGTAGTAAATTTTGCTTTACATTATGTAGCACACTATATGCCAAGATACATTTAATAACACTGGTTTGGTGCGTTCTACCTGTTTAATTTTTTTACGCTTCCGTGAACATGCGCGGGAAAATATTACAAATAGATAAGCGCTACCGTAGATAGGTCACATTCTGTATGCTGCTGTAGAATAGATAACTGGTTTCATGTTTGTTGTAGGTACTACTTTTTATTAGCTCAACCTGAACTGGTATATATAACAATAAAAGAAAATATTTAGAAAGCCTACAATTTTTCTCCGGAATCATAACAAAATGTCCAATTACATAATGATATTAGCCCGCAGATAGATATAGTTCGTAAAATGTGACATTCAAATTTATATAGAAAGGTGAACTACAGATGAACACTAACCAAAAGATTGACGTCCAAGCATGTATTTAGCGAACTGCAAAATTTGAAAATGAAATATTTGGCACGAACGAATTTAGCGTCGTAATAGATAACTCAAGCCCCTTGCGCTTGAGTAAAAATATCGTTCATACCTATCACGATAGTGTATGTTTATTTATTTATTATTTTGGATAACTACAAAACAGGGTTATCTCCCCAAATTCATCATTAAAGTAAAAAGATATACTAAATGGTGCTGCAGAATTTTTGTTTACATACCGATATGTTAGGGTAAAATATAAGACAGTATTCAGAACACTTCTTTATTTCTCCCGGATAAACAAAAACGAGAATGGTGTTTTACAAAAAAAAAAAAAAAAAAAAATGAGCACAATAGAATAATATTTAAACACACGGTATTTTATTTCAACACATTCAAAAAGAACCTCCATACGAATAATTCCAATTTCTAACTTGGCAATGAAATAAAACATTGAGCTCGTTGGATGGGCTTGCAACATAGGTTCAAAAGATGGATTAATGTGCTAAAAAATTACCGGCTGGTGGGATGGGCTAAAAAAATAATGGGTTAACTACACAAAAATTCGCGACACATATTTGTTGATCACATTAGGTGATTTGCAAATTACCGACTTTGTTTCCGTTCTTTGTAATTTTTACTCTAAGGTAAGTAACTGGTTGGAATCAAGACAATCTATTGATATGTAAAGGTAAGTAACTGGTTTGAAATAAGACAATCTATTGAGATGTAAAGGTAAGTAACTGGTTGGAATCAAGACAATCTATTGAGATATAAAGGTAAGTAACTGGTTGGAATCAAGACAGTCTATTGAGATGTAAAGGTGAGTAACTGGTTGGAATCAAGAAAATCTATTGAGATATAAAGGTAAGTAACGGGTTGGAATCAAGACAATCTATTGAGATGTAAAACAAACAAATAGACACAAATGAGGTCATATAATTTTGATGAATTTCACCAAAGATGAGGTTTTGAAACCCTTCGTGGCAAAAGAAATTATTTTTTTTTACATGTTGGTTAGTTTAAATTGGTAATCCCAAGATTGTTCCAGTCTAGAGTTACTCCCCTTTGCATTATAGTGTACTTAAGGAATTACGCTTGGAATGGCAAATGGCCACAGACCCCAACTATTTTCACAGTGCATTCTAACCAAAAGTAATGTCAAATTAGAAAAATCGCACCATTTTAAACGACGTGACACTTTGCAGACAAGAAGTTCTGTAAGCGTACTTTCTTTCGGGCGTGCAGAATTTCCGGGTATATCAACAACCTATTGTATTTCTACCTTTGTGTTTCTTCTGTCACGGTTAGAACTCCATTATGATTGGCGAATTGGATATTGTGGATACTCTATCCTAGTACATTTTATCCATAAGGAAGGAATACACTGCCGGAATAAATCCCCTATTACAGTTAAACCTAACCCGATAAAAATACTGAATGTTCAGAAAAATCGTCCGCTGGTTTTTGGAATGGCTGCTCAATACACAATTGTCATATATCAACATCTGCAAAAGTGAAAGTAATAACCAAAAAATGACCAATGAACTTAACCCAATTTACTACTTCCTTTTTCAAATATTATTAATTAGAAGGCTGAAAAGAATTTTTCAAACACTCTGCAATGAAAAAGAACTAAAAAACACTCATATTTTTCACCAGAAAATGCATAAAAAAAGTTTGAAAACATACACAGTTTTCAATAGAGAACTATATTCGTAGGCAATGGGAAATACTTGGAATATGTAGCCAAATAGACTAACCACTTAATGCATGGCATACCAGAAAATATGGGATGAAGCCATGGGGATTGGCCATGCTAGGGAGTCATGAGCATAAATAGTTATGGGCTCGTTGGATGGGCTTGTGGGACAGACTCCGCTACTTATATTCGAATTCGGTATCGTTTGAGAAATTTAATAAATGCAGAAATGATCACACGATCCTCCGTATTTAAGATATATTTAAAATATATTAATTTTTTAGACAAAGAATAAAATTGACCTGTTAACTGTTTCTGTAAATTCATAATAAAGCAATAATGTTCTGTTTATGAGGTCGATACGATGTTATATGTTATATCCACTGTTGAAAAGCATATCGACCTCGGATTTCATCCTCGCGCGATATACTTTCCGAGATCGGTGGACTCTTATAAATAATGTACATGTATATTAAAAGACAAAAATTCATGTTCTGATACAATATTTTATGTAGTGATTAAACAGGAATATTTATTTCTAGCTGTAGCCCATATCATAATGAACCCAAGCCATGAGCCCATTCCATATCCCCACTCCATGAGCATATTCCATGGCACAACCCAATGACCCTATCCCATGAATTTGTCCAATGCTTTGTATTCATCTGTTCACATATGTTCTCTAGGGTATTTCCCTTTTTGATGAGCTGTCAATTTTATCAGACAAGATAATTTATACAGGATTTTCCGTCAATATATCTAGACACTTTGCATCAAATCATCGGAAACATGCACGGTAGTTATAAAGTGTATAAGGAAAGCGGATAAAAAACACTTGTTAGCCGTTTTCAGCTCACCTGGCTATACCAGGATGAGTTTTTTGCCTTCACTTGGCGTCCGTCCGTAAGTCATAACCTTTTTTTCAAAAATCTTCTTCCCTGAAACAACGGAGCCAATTTATACCAACCCTGGCCAGGGCTTTCACTATATTATGTAGTTTAGAAAATGTGTTCGGTTAGTCCGAGGACCAAACAACATGGCCGCTGTTACTAAAAATAGAGCATATTGGTAAATTGCTGTTTTTGGCTTATAACTCAAAAACCGTTGAAGATATCAAAAATCTGATATGGGATAAAATTGGTCAGCATGACAAGATCAACCACCTTGCAATTTTGACGAAAATATGATGATCCATTTTAGAGTAATGCCCTTTTCCGTGATTATTTCAAAATTTTGATATTTTTTATTTTTTATTAAAATATCTATTATGGATAGAGGTTAAGTTTATATTGAAAAAAATGTTCAGCATATCAAGATCTACTCACATGCGATATTGAAGAAAAACTAAATACTCATGTAGGAGTTATCGCCCTTTATAAGTCAAATTCATGATTATATATATTCTGTCTAATATTTCAAAAAAACAGTTCGAGATAGAGGTTAAGTTTAATTGCAAAAATGTTCAGCAAATCAAGATCTACCCTCATGGAAATTTTGAAGAAATTCCAAGTACCCATATATGACTTATTGCCCTTTATTGGCCGATTTTTTTCGTGATTTTTTTACCTTTTGTCTCATATTTCAAAAACAATTTGAGATAGTTTATGACCCTTAAACCTCCCCATACATTCTTCACCTATAGTTAAGTCGTCATAATGTTATTACGAGACACTTTGTCGTTATAACGAGTTAGCTTATTTGTTATAACGAGATAGCAAAGCCATTATAACGAAATACTTATTCGTTATGGTGAGTAAGCTTCGTCGATATTAAAGATAGGCAAGTAAATAAAACGAAAAAGCTATGTCATTTTAACGAAAAGCATCCCAACATATATACAAAAAATAGATAAATGAATAAATGAAATAAAATAAAATCAATAGAGTATCAAGAAAAAAAAAAGATAGATAAACAAATAGATTAATTCATAAAAGACATTTTGTAATTTTATCGGGAATTCCAGCAAATTAAGGATATTTGCGCAATTTATTGTTTGCCCCTTTTCTGGAAGGTAATTATTAAAAAAACGAATAAAACAAAACAAAAAGAAGAAAAAAAAAAACAAACAAAAAAACAAAAAAAAACCTGATATTCCGATGTAAGTCATTAAGATATACTTCTGTGCAAATTTTCACGAGAAAGTAAGACATAGTCATTTAGTAACGTCTCACCTTAAGTCGTTATAACGAGAAAGCTTAGTCGTTGTATCGAAATAGTCAAGTAAGTATAACGAAAGGCTATATCGTTATAACGAGATACCATCTCGTTTTAACGACTTAAAATAAATTACCACCCGGCAACAACGGACTTCCGTAGTTTTGAAATAAAAAGATAAAGGTGTTTTTTGGTGCATAAGAATTAGTGCAATGTGAAAATAAATAACTCTTAAAATAATACTTTTTGAATTAAAACAATACTATAATATTAATATCTAACTGGCAGAAGTTCACAGACCCTAGAACTAAAAGTAGTTCACTAAAAGCAGAAACTGAGGAACCAAATTTAGTATAAAGATAACATAGTCTATATTGATTAAAATACAAAGAAATACCCAAGTTGCATGAAAACGGTAAATTTCGTTATGCTGTACACGTGTTTCAAGGAGTAACCTCTCATCAGCAGCATTAGAATCAAACAATATGGAAAGCCACAATCCAAAGTAGTCAAAAAAGAAGTACTCATTACCAAAAATATGGAAAAAGGAGGCAAAAACCAGTACCTAAGAAAAAATGTTTGTTTACAGAAAAAATTTAAAATTGTATAAAGGCGTGTATTGAGACTTAACATCAATCGATACCTAACGTAACTGAAAGATGAGGTGTTCATTTGCTTGATATTCTATATGTGAATAGATCCAATTGAGTCTTGTGCAAATTCAACGAAAAAAAAAAAAAAAAAAAAAAAATTGGTGAGGTCAAAGGTCAAGGTCACTGAGTGCAAATTTGAAAACTTAAGCAAAAACTTGAACATTTCCTATATCTTTTCGACCTTTCAACCAAATGTGATACAACCTTCTAATTTAGCCTATATGATGTTCATATTAAGCTGAACAGCATTATGCAAGTTTCAATAAGTTCAGTTCGAAGGTCAAGTTCACAGAAGTCAAAAGGTCAAACCTAGATTTTCTAATAGCTCGTGTATTGCAATTGCTAGAGGCTTCATATTCTATATTTTAATAAATCTAATAGTTTAGTACAAATTTACCAAAAAATCAGGGTAAGGTCAAAGATCAAAGTCACCGAGTGTAAATTCGAAAACTTTAACAAAAACACATTGCCTATATCTTTTCAACTAGATGGTTTTTTTTCAGATAACGAAGTTACAGGCCTTCTTTAATCTTTAATAGACTGTTGTGCTACCTTAAATGGCTCGAATTCAATAACCAAATTTTATGGGGATTAATAAAGTTGTGGACTTGACTCTCATTTTTTGCAACATACATAGATTAATTGAAGGCTGGGTACAAAAAGTTCAACAAGATCTAGTGAATAATGACTTATTTAGGGTATTATGACAAAGCAACAAAAGATATCGGATTTTCCTTGTCGTGTTTTTAACTTGACAGGAAACATATGTTAACCCTCTTAATGATAATCAATTAGTAATTTAGCTGATGAAAGAAATGATTGGACAATAAATTCATTAATAACGGATGTTCCGCAACCTACTCAAATTAAAAACGAGATATTGTGGATTCCTCGGGAAGCTTGACAAGGGGAATAGAAGCTGTGCAGATTTCTGTTTAAAAAAGAGATGCTTCTTTCATTATTATTTTAGTTTTTGTTTTATGAAATCATAATAACTCTGCTGGTAGTTGGAAAAAAATATTTCAATACTTTAAAACTTTGTTACCATGAGAAATATGGTCACCATCCGGCTAAGACAAACCATTTTCGAAACATATTATTCTAAGGTTATTAATGGTTCATCAAAACATTTTAATTGGAACATTTAAAAAAAATCTAAAATCATTTAAAACATTTTTAAAACATGTGTCGACACATTGTTAAATTGTGCTGATTACGATGTTTAAAACTCTTAGTGAAACATTTAAATATATTGTTTCAGACAATGAATTAAAAACATGTTAAAAGTTCTTTTGTCATTCTGATACACTTTTTTTATTTTAACGAAACGTTATAATTCCGTTGCGTTTAATTTTTCTGGACACATCACATAGCCATAGGGCATAGGAGTGTTTGTTGAAGGCCTCATGTTGACTTCAAGATGAAGAACAACAATCGAAACAACGGCAGTAGAATACCAAAGGAACAAAGGCGTGAAATTCACAAAAATCGAAGTCCAAAGACAGAGCAAAAACGAGAACACAGAAAACATTGACGTTAGACAGATACAAAGCACAGAACCAGAAATTACAACATTCAGAACAAAGGCACTCACAGTGTGAACTCCAGTGAAACTGAGAGTGACATCAGGTGCCCCGGAAGTGTAAGCATGTCCTGCTCTGTTAACAGCACCCGTCACACTGTGAGTGTTTCAATCCGGGAAAATGTCAAAGTCGGTAGTCAAATCCGGGAAGACGTGAATCTAGCTGAAAATGTCCACTTTCATTGGGATACTGACACGTCATATCTTTCAATGAGCTATGGTGACGGCCATAGAATGTCTTGATGGATGAAATTAACAAAGGTTGAACAAATCTCTGACTAAGCAGCTTTTGGGACAGTGTTTTTGCTCTGTTCAAAAAATCACTGTACAAACTACA